>JAKVIS010000209.1:0-108408 GCA_033119425.1 Bufotes viridis | reverse complement strand
CCCTGAATCTGGTGATCCAGCAGTTGCTGGCCTAGTTTAAATCTGTCTGTAACAGGGTATATTTTGTTCTGGGGTGAAATTCAATTGCCAAAATAGCAATACCCTGAATCTGGTGTCCCAGCACTGGCTAGCAAAGTATAATAGTGTCCGCCAAAACATATATTTTGTTCTGGGGTGAAATTCAATTGCCAAAATAGCAATACCCTGAATCTGGTGTCCCACCACTGGCTGGCAAAGTATAATAGTGTCCGCTAAACCTTAATTTTGTTCTGGGGTGAAATTCAATTACCAAAATAGCAATACCCTGAATCTGGTGTCCCAGCACAAGCTGGCAAAGTATAATAGTGTCCACCAAAACATATATTTTGTTCTGGGGTGAAATTCAATTGCCAAAGTAGCAATACCCTGAATCTGGTGTCCGAGCACTGGATGGAAAAGTATAATAGTGTCTGCCAAAACATATATTTTGTTCTGGGGTGAAATTCAATTACCAAAATAGCAATACCCTGAATCTGGTGTCCCAGCACTGGCTGGCAAAGTATAATAGTGACCGCCAAAAATATATTTTGTTCTGGGGTGAAATTCAATTGCCAAAATAGCAATACCCTGATTCTGGTTATCCCAGCACTGGCTGGCAAAGTATAATAGTGTCCGCCAAAACATATATTTTGTTCTGAGGTAAAATTCACTTGCCAAAATAGCAATACCCTGAATCTGGTGTCCCAGCACTGGCTGGCAAAGTATAATAGTGTCCGACAAAACAAATATTTTGTTCTGGGGTGAAATTCAATTGCCAAAATAGCAATACCCTGAATCTGGTGTTCCAGCAGTTGCAGGCCTAGTTTAAATCTGTCCGTAACAGGGTATATTTTGTTCTGGGGTGAAATTCAATTGCCAAAATAGCAGTACCCTGAATCTGTTGTTCCAGCACTGGCTGGCAAAGTATAATAGTGTCTGCCAAAACACATATTTTGTTATGGGGAGAAATTCAATTCCCAAAATAGCAATACCCTGAATCTGGTTTTCCAGCAGTTGCCTGACTAGTTTAAATCTGTCCGTAACAGGGTATATTTTGTTCTGGGGTGAAAGTCAATTACCAAAATAGCAATACCCTGAATCTGGTGTCCCAGCACTGGCTGGCAAAGAATAATAGTGACCGCCAAAAATATATTTTGTTCTGGGGTGAAATTCAATTGCCAAAATAGCAATACCCTGATTCTGGTTCTCCCAGCACTGGCTGGCAAAGTATAATAGTGTCTGCCAAAACATATATTTTGTTCTGGGGTAAAATTCACTTGCCAAAATAGGAATACCCTGAATCTGGTGTCCTAGCACTGGCTGGCAAAGTATAATAGTGTCCGACAAAACAAATATTTTGTTCTGGGGTGAAATTCAATTGCCAAAATAGCAATACCCTGAATCTGGTGTTCCAGCAGTTGCAGGCCTAGTTGAAATCTGTCCGTAACAGGGTATATTTTGTTCTGGGGTGAAATTCAATTGCCAAAATAGCAATACCCTGAATCTGTTGTTCCAGCACTGGCTGGCAAAGTATAATAGTGTCTGCCAAAACATATATTTTGTTATGGGGAGAAATTCAATTACCAAAATAGCAATACCCTGAATCTGGTGTCCCAGCACAAGCTGGCAAAGTATAATAGTGTCCACCAAAACATATATTTTGTTCTGGGGTGAAATTCCATTGCCAGAATAGCAATACCCTGAATCTGGTGTCCCAGCACTCGCTGGCAAAGTATAATAGTGTCCGCCAAAACATATATTTTGTTCTGGGGTGAAATTCAATTGCCAAAATAGCAATACCCTGAATCTGGTGTTCCAGCAGTTGCAGGCCTAGTTTAAATCTGTCCGTAACAGGGTATATTTTGTTCTGGGGTGAAATTCAATTGCCAAAATAGCAATACCCTGAATCTGTTGTTCCAGCACTGGCTGGCAAAGTATAATAGTGTCTGCCAAAACACATATTTTGATATGGGGAGAAATTCAATTGCCAAAATAGCAATACCCTGAATCTGGTTTTCCAGCAGTTGCTGGACTAGTTTAAATCTGTCCGTAACAGGGTATATTTTGTTCTGGGGTGAAATTCAATTACCAAAATAGCAATACCCTGAATCTGGTGTCCCAGCACTGGCTGGCAAAGTATAATAGTGTCCGCCAAAACATATATTTTGTTCTGGGGTGAAATTCACTTGCCAAAATAGCAATACCCTGAATCTGGTGTCCTAGCACTGGCTGGCAAAGTATAATAGTGTCCGACAAAACAAATATTTTGTTCTTGGGTGAAATTCAATTGTCAAAATAGCAATACCCTGAATCTGGTGTTCCAGCAGTTGCAGGCCTAGTTTAAATCTGTCCGTAACAGGGTATATTTTGTTCTCGGGTGAAATTCAATTGCCAAAATAGCAATACCCTTAATCTGTTGTCCCAGCACTGGCTGGCAAAGTATAAAAGTGTCTGCCAAAACACATATTTTGTTCTGGGGTGAAATTCAATTGCCAAAATAGCAATACCCTGAATCTGGTGTCCCAGCACTGGCTGACAAAGTATAATAGTGTCCGCCAAAACATATATTTTGTTCTGGGGTGAAATTCAATTGCCAAAGTAGCAATACCCTGAATCTGGTGTCCCAGCACTGGCTGGCAAAGTATAATAGTGACCGCCAAAACATATATTTTATTCTAGGGGTTAAATTCAATTGCCAAAATAGCAATACCCTGATTCTGGTTGTCCCAGCACTGGCTGGAAAAGTATAATAGTGTCCGCCAAAACATATATTTTGTTGTGGGGTGAAATTCAATTGCCAAAATAGCAATACCCTGAATCTGGTGATCCAGCAGTTGCAGGCCTAGTTTAAATCTGTCTGTAACAGGGTATATTTTGTTCTGGGGTGAAATTCAATTGCCAAAATAGCAATACCCTGAATCTGGTGTCCCAGCACTGGCTGGCAAAGTATAATAGTGTCCGCCAAAACATATATTTTGTTCTGGGGTGAAATTCAATTGCCAAAATAGCAATACCCTGAATCTGGTGTCCCAGCAGTTGCTGGCATAGTATAAATTGTCCGTCACAAGGTATATTTTGTTCTGGGGTGAAATTCATTGCCAAAATAGCAATACCCTGAATCTGGTGTCCCAGCACTGGCTGACAAAGTATAATAGTGTCCGCCAAAACATATATTTTGTTCTGGGGTGAAATTCAATTGCCAAAGTAGCAATACCCTGAATCTGGTGTCCAAGCACTGGCTGGCAAAGTATAATAGTGACCGCCAAAACATATATTTTATTCTAGGGGTTAAATTCAATTGCCAAAATAGCAATACCCTGATTCTGGTTGTCCCAGCACTGGCTGGAAAAGTATAATAGTGTCCGCCAAAACATATATTTTGTTGTGGGGTGAAATTCAATTGCCAAAATAGCAATACCCTGAATATGGTGATCCAGCAGTTGCAGGCCTAATTTAAATCTGTCTGTAACAGGGTATATTTTGTTCTGGGGTGAAATTCAATTGCCAAAATAGCAATACCCTGAATCTGGTGTCCCAGCACTGGCTAGCAAAGTATAATAGTGTCCGCCAAAACATATATTTTGTTCTGGGGTGAAATTCAATTGCCAAAATAGCAATACCCTGAATCTGGTGTTCCAGCAGTTGCAGTACTAGTTTAAATCTGTCCGTACCAGGGTATATTTTGTTCTGGGGTGAAATTCCATTGCCAAAATAGCAATACCCTGAATCTGGTGTCCCACCACTGGCTGGCAAAGTATAATAGTGTCCGCCAAACCTTTTTTTTGTTCTGGGGTGAAATTCAATTACCAAAATAGCAATACCCTGAATCTGGTGTCCCAGCACAAGCTGGCAAAGTATAATAGTGTCCACCAAAACATATATTTTGTTCTGGGGTGAAATTCAAATACCAAAATAGCAATACCCTGAATCTGGTGTCCCAGCACTGGCTGGCAAAGTATAATAGTGTCCGCCAAAACATATATTTTGTTCTTGGGTGAAATTCAATTGCCAAAATAGCAATACCCTGAATCTGGTGATCCAGCAGTTGCAGGCCTAGTTTAATCTGTCTGTAACAGGGTATATTTTGTTCTGGGGTGAAATTCAATTGCCAAAATAGCAATACTCTGAATCTGGTGTCCCAGCACTGGCTAGCAAAGTATAATAGTGTCCGCCACAACATATATTTTGTTCTGGGGTGAAATTCAATTGCCAAAATAGCAATACCCTGAATCTGGTGTCCAGCAGTTGCAGGCCTAGTTTAAATCTCTCCGTAACAGGGTATATTTTGTTCTGGGGTGAAATTCAATTACCAAAATAGCAATACACTGAAGCTGGTGTCGCAGCACTGGCTGGCAAAGTGTAATAGTGTCCGACAAACAAATATTTTGTACTGGGGTGAAATTCAATTGCCAAAATAGCAATACCATGAATCTGGTGTCCCAGCACTGGCTGGCAAAGTATAATAGTGTCCGTCAAAACATATATTTTGTTCTGGGGTGAAATTCAATTGCCAAAATAGCAATACCCTGAATCTGGTGTCCGAGCACTGGCTGGAAAAGTATAATAGTGTCCGCCAAAACATATATTTTGTTCTGGGGTGAAATTCAATTACCAAAATAGCAATACCCTGAATCTGGTGTCCCAGCACTGGCTGGCAAAGTATAATAGTGTCCTCCAAAACATATATATTTTATTCTGGGGTAAAATTCAGTTGCCAAAATAGCAATACCCTGAATCTGGTGTCCCAGCACTGGCTGGCAAAGAATAATAGTGTCCGCCAAAACATATATTTTGTTCTGGGGTGAAATTCAATTGCCAAAATAGCAATACCCTGATTCTGGTTCTCCCAGCACTGGCTGGCAAAGTATAATAGTGTCTGCCAAAACATATATTTTGTTCTGGGGTAAAATTCACTTGCCAAAATAGGAATACCCTGAATCTGGTGTCCTAGCACTGGCTGGCAAAGTATAATAGTGTCCGACAAAACAAATATTTTGTTCTGGGGTGAAATTCAGTTGCCAAAATAGCAATACCCTGAATCTGGTGTTCCAGCAGTTGCAGGCCTAGTTTATATCTGTCCGTAACAGGGTATATTTTGTTCTGGGGTGAAATTCAATTGCCAAAATAGCAATACCCTGAATCTGTTGTTCCAGCACTGGCTGGCAAAGTATAATAGTGTCTGCCAAAACACATATTTTGTTATGGGGAGAAAATCAATTGCCAAATTAGCAATACCCTGAATCTGGTTTTCCAGCAGTTGCTGGACTAGTTTAAATCTGTCCGTAACAGGGTATATTTTGTTCTGGGGTGAAATTCCATTGCCAGAATAGCAATACCATGAATCTGGTGTCCCAGCACTCGCTGGCAAAGTATAATAGTGTCCGCCAAAACATATATTTTGTTCTGGGGTGAAATTCAATTACCAAAATAGCAATACCCTGAATCTGGTGTCCCATCACAGGCTGACAAAGTATAATAGTGTCCGCCAAAACATATATTTTGTTCTGGGGTGAAATTCAATTGCCAAAATAGCAATACCCTGAATCTGGTGTCCCACCACTGGCTGGCAAAGTATAATAGTGTCCGCCAAACCTTTATTTTGTTCTGGGGTGAAATTCAATTACCAAAATAGCAATACCCTGAATCTGGTGATCCAGCAGTTGCAGGCCTAGTTTAAATCTGTCTGTAACAGGGTATATTTTGTTTTGGGGTGAAATTCAATTGCCAAAATAGCAATACCCTGAATCTGGTGTCCCAGCACTGGCTAGCAAAGTATAATAGTGTCTGCCAAAACATATATTTTGTTCTGGGGTGAAATTCAATTGCCAAAATAGCAATACCCTGAATCTGGTGTCCCACCACTGGCTGGCAAAGTATAATAGTGTCCTCCAAACCTTTATTTTGTTCTGGGGTGAAATTCAATTACCAAAATAGCAATACCCTGAATCTGGTGTCCCAGCACAAGCTGGCAAAGTATAATAGTGTCCACCAAAACATATATTTTGTTCTGGGGTGAAATTCAATTGCCAAAGTAGCAATACCCTGAATCTGGTGTCCCACCACTGGCTGGCAAAGTATAATAGTGTCCTCCAAACCTTTATTTTGTTCTGGGGTAAAATTCACTTGCCAAAATAGCAATACCCTGAATCTGGTGTCCCAGCACTGGCTAGCAAAGTATAATAGTGTCCGCCAAAACATATATTTTGTTCTGGGGTGAAATTCAATTGCCAAAATAGCAATACCCTGAATCTGGTGTCCCACCACTGGCTGGCAAAGTATAATAGTGTCCTCCAAACCTTTATTTTGTTCTGGGGTAAAATTCACTTGCCAAAATAGCAATACCCTGAATCTGGTGTCCTAGCACTGGCTGGCAAAGTATAATAGTGTCCGCCAAAACATATATTTTGTTCTGGGGTAAAATTCACTTGCCAAAATAGCAATACCCTGAATCCGGTTGTCCTAGCTCTGTCTGGCAAAGTATAATAGTGTCCGACAAAACATATATTTTGTTCTGGGGTGAAATTCAATTGCCAAAGTAGCAATACCCTGAATCTTGTGTCCCAGCACTGGCTGGTAAAGTATAATAGTGACCGCCAAAACATGTATTTTGTTGTGGGGTGAAATTCAATTGCCAAAATAGCAATACCCTGAATCTGGTGATCCAGCAGTTGCTGGCCTAGTTTAAATCTGTCTGTAACAGGGTATATTTTGTTCTGGGGTGAAATTCAATTGCCAAAATAGCAATACCCTGAATCTGGTGTCCCAGCACTGGCTAGCAAAGTATAATAGTGTCCGCCAAAACATATATTTTGTTCTGGGGTGAAATTCAATTGCCAAAATAGCAATACCCTGAATCTGGTGTCCCACCACTGGCTGGCAAAGTATAATAGTGTCCGCCAAACCTTAATTTTGTTCTGGGGTGAAATTCAATTACCAAAATAGCAATACCCTGAATCTGGTGTCCCAGCACAAGCTGGCAAAGTATAATAGTGTCCACCAAAACATATATTTTGTTCTGGGGTGAAATTCAATTGCCAAAGTAGCAATACCCTGAATCTGGTGTCCGAGCACTGGATGGAAAAAGTATAATAGTGTCTGCCAAAACATATATTTTGTTCTGGGGTGAAATTCAATTACCAAAATAGCAATACCCTGAATCTGGTGTCCCAGCACTGGCTGGCAAAGTATAATAGTGACCGCCAAAAAATATATTTTGTTCTGGGGTGAAATTCAATTGCCAAAATAGCAATACCCTGATTCTGGTTATCCCAGCACTGGCTGGCAAAGTATAATAGTGTCCGCCAAAACATATATTTTGTTCTGAGGTAAAATTCACTTGCCAAAATAGCAATACCCTGAATCTGGTGTCCCAGCACTGGCTGGCAAAGTATAATAGTGTCCGACAAAACAAATATTTTGTTCTGGGGTGAAATTCAATTGCCAAAATAGCAATACCCTGAATCTGGTGTTCCAGCAGTTGCAGGCCTAGTTTAAATCTGTCCGTAACAGGGTATATTTTGTTCTGGGGTGAAATTCAATTGCCAAAATAGCAGTACCCTGAATCTGTTGTTCCAGCACTGGCTGGCAAAGTATAATAGTGTCTGCCAAAACACATATTTTGTTATGGGGAGAAATTCAATTCCCAAAATAGCAATACCCTGAATCTGGTTTTCCAGCAGTTGCCTGACTAGTTTAAATCTGTCCGTAACAGGGTATATTTTGTTCTGGGGTGAAAGTCAATTACCAAAATAGCAATACCCTGAATCTGGTGTCCCAGCACTGGCTGGCAAAGAATAATAGTGACCGCCAAAAATATATTTTGTTCTGGGGTGAAATTCAATTGCCAAAATAGCAATACCCTGATTCTGGTTCTCCCAGCACTGGCTGGCAAAGTATAATAGTGTCTGCCAAAACATATATTTTGTTCTGGGGTAAAATTCACTTGCCAAAATAGGAATACCCTGAATCTGGTGTCCTAGCACTGGCTGGCAAAGTATAATAGTGTCCGACAAAACAAATATTTTGTTCTGGGGTGAAATTCAATTGCCAAAATAGCAATACCCTGAATCTGGTGTTCCAGCAGTTGCAGGCCTAGTTTAAATCTGTCCGTAACAGGGTATATTTTGTTCTGGGGTGAAATTCAATTGCCAAAATAGCAATACCCTGAATCTGTTGTTCCAGCACTGGCTGGCAAAGTATAATAGTGTCTGCCAAAACACATATTTTGTTATGGGGAGAAATTCAATTACCAAAATAGCAATACCCTGAATCTGGTGTCCCAGCACAAGCTGGCAAAGTATAATAGTGTCCACCAAAACATATATTTTGTTCTGGGGTGAAATTCCATTGCCAGAATAGCAATACCCTGAATCTGGTGTCCCAGCACAAGCTGGCAAAGTATAATAGTGTCTGCCAAAACACATATTTTGATATGGGGAGAAATTCAATTGCCAAAATAGCAATACCTTGAATCTGGTTTTCCAGCAGTTGCTGGACTAGTTTAAATCTGTCTGTAACAGGGTATATTTTGTTCTGGGGTGAAATTCAATTACCAAAATAGCAATACCCTGAATCTGGTGTCCCAGCACTGGCTGGCAAAGTATAATAGTGTCCGCCAAAACATATATTTTGTTCTGGGGTGAAATTCAATTGCCAAAATAGCAATACCCTGATTCTGGTTCTCCAAGCACTGGCTGGCAAAGTATAATAGTGTCCGCCAAAACATATATTTTGTTCTGGGGTAAAATTCACTTGCCAAAATAGCAATACCCTGAATCTGGTGTCCTAGCACTGGCTGGCAAAGTATAATAGTGTCCGACAAAACAAATATTTTGTTCTTGGGTGAAATTCAATTGTCAAAATAGCAATACCCTGAATCTGGTGTTCCAGCAGTTGCAGGCCTAGTTTAAATCTGTCCGTAACAGGGTATATTTTGTTCTCGGGTGAAATTCAATTGCCAAAATAGCAATACCCTTAATCTGTTGTCCCAGCACTGGCTGGCAAAGTATAAAAGTGTCTGCCAAAACACATATTTTGTTCTGGGGTGAAATTCAATTGCCAAAATAGCAATACCCTGAATCTGGTGTCCCAGCACTGGCTGACAAAGTATAATAGTGTCCGCCAAAACATATATTTTGTTCTGGGGTGAAATTCAATTGCCAAAGTAGCAATACCCTGAATCTGGTGTCCCAGCACTGGCTGGCAAAGTATAATAGTGACCGCCAAAACATATATTTTATTTTAGGGGTTAAATTCAATTGCCAAAATAGCAATACCCTGATTCTGGTTGTCCCAGCACTGGCTGGAAAAGTATAATAGTGTCCGCCAAAACATATATTTTGTTGTGGGGTGAAATTCAATTGCCAAAATAGCAATACCCTGAATCTGGTGATCCAGCAGTTGCTGGCCTAGTTTAAATCTGTCTGTAACAGGGTATATTTTGTTCTGGGGTGAAATTCAATTGCCAAAATAGCAATACCCTGAATCTGGTGTCCCAGCACTGGCTAGCAAAGTATAATAGTGTCCGCCAAAACATATATTTTGTTCTGGGGTGAAATTCAATTGCCAAAATAGCAATACCCTGAATCTGGTGTCCCACCACTGGCTGGCAAAGTATAATAGTGTCCGCCAAACCTTAATTTTGTTCTGGGGTGAAATTCAATTACCAAAATAGCAATACCCTGAATCTGGTGTCCCAGCACAAGCTGGCAAAGTATAATAGTGTCCACCAAAACATATATTTTGTTCTGGGGTGAAATTCAATTGCCAAAGTAGCAATACCCTGAATCTGGTGTCCGAGCACTGGATGGAAAAGTATAATAGTGTCTGCCAAAACATATATTTTGTTCTGGGGTGAAATTCAATTACCAAAATAGCAATACCCTGAATCTGGTGTCCCAGCACTGGCTGGCAAAGTATAATAGTGACCGCCAAAAAATATATTTTGTTCTGGGGTGAAATTCAATTGCCAAAATAGCAATACCCTGATTCTGGTTCTCCCAGCACTGGCTGGCAAAGTATAATAGTGTCTGCCAAAACATATATTTTGTTCTGGGGTAAAATTCACTTGCCAAAATAGGAATACCCTGAATCTGGTGTCCCAGCACTGGCTGGCAAAGTATAATAGTGTCCGACAAAACAAATATTTTGTTCTGGGGTGAAATTCAATTGCCAAAATAGCAATACCCTGAATCTGGTGTTCCAGCAGTTGCAGGCCTAGTTTAAATCTGTCCGTAACAGGGTATATTTTGTTCTGGGGTGAAATTCAATTGCCAAAATAGCAATACCCTGAATCTGTTGTTCCAGCACTGGCTGGCAAAGTATAATAGTGTCTGCCAAAACACATATTTTGTTATGGGGAGAAATTCAATTGCCAAAATAGCAATACCCTGAATCTGGTTTTCCAGCAGTTGCTGGACTAGTTTAAATCTGTCCGTAACAGGGTATATTTTGTTCTGGGGTGAAATTCCATTGCCAGAATAGCAATACCCTGAATCTGGTGTCCCAGCACTCGCTGGCAAAGTATAATAGTGTTCGCCAAAACATATATTTTGTTCTGGGGTGAAATTCAATTACCAAAATAGCAATACCCTGAATCTGGTGTCCCAGCAGAGGCTGACAAAGTATAATAGTGTCCGCCAAAACATATATTTTGTTCTGGGGTGAAATTCAGTTGCCAAAATAGCAATACCCTGAATCTGGTGTCCCACCACTGGCTGGCAAAGTATAATAGTGTCCGCCAAACCTTTATTTTGTTCTGGGGTGAAATTCAATTACCAAAATAGCAATACCCTGAATCTGGTGATCCAGCAGTTGCAGGCCTAGTTTAAATCTGTCTGTAACAGGGTATATTTTGTTTTGGGGTGAAATTCAATTGCCAAAATAGCAATACCCTTAATCTGGTGTCCCAGCACTGGCTAGCAAAGTATAATAGTGTCCGCCAAACCTTTATTTTGTTCTGGGGTGAAATTCAATTACCAAAATAGCAATACCCTGAATCTGGTGTCCCAGCACAAGCTGGCAAAGTATAATAGTGTCCACCAAAACATATATTTTGTTCTGGGGTGAAATTCAATTGCCAAAGTAGCAATACCCTGAATCTGGTGTCCCACCACTGGCTGGCAAAGTATAATAGTGTCCTCCAAACCTTTATTTTTTTCTGGGGTAAAATTCACTTGCCAAAATAGCAATACCCTGAATCTGGTGTCCCAGCACTGGCTAGCAAAGTATAATAGTGTCCGCCAAAACATATATTTTGTTCTGGGGTGAAATTCAATTGCCAAAATAGCAATACCCTGAATCTGGTGTCCCACCACTGGCTGGCAAAGTATAATAGTGTCCTCCAAACCTTTATTTTGTTCTGGGGTAAAATTCACTTGCCAAAATAGCAATACCCTGAATCTGGTGTCCCAGCACAAGCTGGCAAAGTATAATAGTGTCCACCAAAACATATATTTTGTTCTGGGGTAAAATTCACTTGCCAAAATAGCAATACCCTGAATCTGGTGTCCCAGCACTGGCTGGCAAAGTATAATAGTGACCGCCAAAACATATATTTTATTTTAGGGGTTAAATTCAATTGCCAAAATAGCAATACCCTGATTCTGGTTGTCCCAGCACTGGCTGGAAAAGTATAATAGTGTCCGCCAAAACATATATTTTGTTGTGGGGTGAAATTCAATTGCCAAAATAGCAATACCCTGAATCTGGTGATCCAGCAGTTGCTGGCCTAGTTTAAATCTGTCTGTAACAGGGTATATTTTGTTCTGGGGTGAAATTCAATTGCCAAAATAGCAATACCCAGAATCTGGTGTCCCAGCACTGGCTAGCAAAGTATAATAGTGTCCGCCAAAACATATATTTTGTTCTGGGGTGAAATTCAATTGCCAAAATAGCAATTCTCTGAATCTGGTGTCCCACCACTGGCTGGCAAAGTATAAAAGTGTCCGCCAAACCTTAATTTTGTTCTGGGGTGAAATTCAATTACCAAAATAGCAATACCCTGAATCTGGTGTCCCAGCACAAGCTGGCAAAGTATAATAGTGTCCACCAAAACATATATTTTGTTCTGGGGTGAAATTCAATTGCCAAAGTAGCAATACCCTGAATCTGGTGTCCGAGCACTGGATGGAAAAGTATAATAGTGTCTGCCAAAACATATATTTTGTTCTGAGGTGAAATTCAATTACCAAAATAGCAATACCCTGAATCTGGTGTCCCAGCACTGGCTGGCAAAGTATAATAGTGTCCGCCAAAACATATATTTTGTTCTGAGGTAAAATTCACTTGCCAAAATAGCAATACCCTGAATCTGGTGTCCCAGCACTGGCTGGCAAAGTATAATAGTGTCCGACAAAACAAATATTTTGTTCTGGGGTGAAATTCAATTGCCAAAATAGCAATACCCTGAATCTGGTGTTCCAGCAGTTGCAGGCCTAGTTTAAATCTGTCCGTAACAGGGTATATTTTGTTCTGGGGTGAAATTCAATTGCCAAAATAGCAGTACCCTGAATCTGTTGTTCCAGCACTGGCTGGCAAAGTATAATAGTGTCTGCCAAAACACATATTTTGTTATGGGGAGAAATTCAATTCCCAAAATAGCAATACCCTGAATCTGGTTTTCCAGCAGTTGCCTGACTAGTTTAAATCTGTCCGTAACAGGGTATATTTTGTTCTGGGGTGAAAGTCAATTACCAAAATAGCAATACCCTGAATCTGGTGTCCCAGCACTGGCTGGCAAAGAATAATTGTGACCGCCAAAAATATATTTTGTTCTGGGGTGAAATTCAATTGCCAAAATAGCAATACCCTGATTCTGGTTCTCCCAGCACTGGCTGGCAAAGTATAATAGTGTCTGCCAAAACATATATTTTGTTCTGGGGTAAAATTCACTTGCCAAAATAGGAATACCCTGAATCTGGTGTCCTAGCACTGGCTGGCAAAGTATAATAGTGTCCGACAAAACAAATATTTTGTTCTGGGGTGAAATTCAATTGCCAAAATAGCAATACCCTGAATCTGGTGTTCCAGCAGTTGCAGGCCTAGTTTAAATCTGTCCGTAACAGGGTATATTTTGTTCTGGGGTGAAATTCAATTGCCAAAATAGCAATACCCTGAATCTGTTGTTCCAGCACTGGCTGGCAAAGTATAATAGTGTCTGCCAAAACACATATTTTGTTATGGGGAGAAATTCAATTACCAAAATAGCAATACCCTGAATCTGGTGTCCCAGCACAAGCTGGCAAAGTATAATAGTGTCCACCAAAACATATATTTTGTTCTGGGGTGAAATTCCATTGCCAGAATAGCAATACCCTGAATCTGGTGTCCCCGCACTCGCTGGCAAAGTATAATAGTGTCCGCCAAAACATATATTTTGTTCTGGGGTGAAATTCAATTGCCAAAATAGCAATACCCTGAATCTGGTGTTCCAGCAGTTGCAGTCCTAGTTTAAATCTGTCCGTAACAGGGTATATTTTGTTCTGGGGTGAAATTCAATTGCCAAAATAGCAATACCCTGAATCTGGTTTTCCAGCAGTTGCTGGACTAGTTTAAATCTGTCTGTAACAGGGTATATTTTGTTCTGGGGTGAAATTCAATTACCAAAATAGCAATACCCTGAATCTGGTGTCCCAGCACTGGCTGGCAAAGTATAATAGTGTCCGCCAAAACATATATTTTGTTCTGGGGTGAAATTCAATTGCCAAAATAGCAATACCCTGATTCTGGTTCTCCAAGCACTGGCTGGCAAAGTATAATAGTGTCCGCCAAAACATATATTTTGTTCTGGGGTAAAATTCACTTGCCAAAATAGCAATACCCTGAATCTGGTGTCCTAGCACTGGCTGGCAAAGTATAATAGTGTCCGACAAAACAAATATTTTGTTCTTGGGTGAAATTCAATTGTCAAAATAGCAATACCCTGAATCTGGTGTTCCAGCAGTTGCAGGCCTAGTTTAAATCTGTCCGTAACAGGGTATATTTTGTTCTCGGGTGAAATTCAATTGCCAAAATAGCAATACCCTTAATCTGTTGTCCCAGCACTGGCTGGCAAAGTATAAAAGTGTCTGCCAAAACACATATTTTGTTCTGGGGTGAAATTCAATTACCAAAATAGCAATACCCTGAATCTGGTGATCCAGCAGTTGCAGGCCTAGTTTAAATCTGTCTGTAACAGGGTATATTTTGTTTTGGGGTGAAATTCAATTGCCAAAATAGCAATACCCTGAATCTGGTGTCCCAGCACTGGCTAGCAAAGTATAATAGTGTCTGCCAAAACATATATTTTGTTCTGGGGTGAAATTCAATTGCCAAAATAGCAATACCCTGAATCTGGTGTCCCACCACTGGCTGGCAAAGTATAATAGTGTCCTCCAAACCTTTATTTTGTTCTGGGGTGAAATTCAATTACCAAAATAGCAATACCCTGAATCTGGTGTCCCAGCACAAGCTGGCAAAGTATAATAGTGTCCACCAAAACATATATTTTGTTCTGGGGTGAAATTCAATTGCCAAAGTAGCAATACCCTGAATCTGGTGTCCCACCACTGGCTGGCAAAGTATAATAGTGTCCTCCAAACCTTTATTTTGTTCTGGGGTAAAATTCACTTGCCAAAATAGCAATACCCTGAATCTGGTGTCCCAGCACTGGCTAGCAAAGTATAATAGTGTCCGCCAAAACATATATTTTGTTCTGGGGTGAAATTCAATTGCCAAAATAGCAATACCCTGAATCTGGTGTCCCACCACTGGCTGGCAAAGTATAATAGTGTCCTCCAAACCTTTATTTTGTTCTGGGGTAAAATTCACTTGCCAAAATAGCAATACCCTGAATCTGGTGTCCTAGCACTGGCTGGCAAAGTATAATAGTGTCCGCCAAAACATATATTTTGTTCTGGGGTAAAATTCACTTGCCAAAATAGCAATACCCTGAATCCGGTTGTCCTAGCTCTGGCTGGCAAAGTATAATAGTGTCCGACAAAACATATATTTTGTTCTGGGGTGAAATTCAATTGCCAAAGTAGCAATACCCTGAATCTTGTGTCCCAGCACTGGCTGGTAAAGTATAATAGTGACCGCCAAAACATATATTTTGTTGTGGGGTGAAATTCAATTGCCAAAATAGCAATACCCTGAATCTGGTGATCCAGCAGTTGCTGGCCTAGTTTAAATCTGTCTGTAACAGGGTATATTTTGTTCTGGGGTGAAATTCAATTGCCAAAATAGCAATACCCTGAATCAGGTGTCCCAGCACTGGCTAGCAAAGTATAATAGTGTCCGCCAAAACATATATTTTGTTCTGGGGTGAAATTCAATTGCCAAAATAGCAATACCCTGAATCTGGTGTCCCACCACTGGCTGGCAAAGTATAATAGTGTCCGCCAAACCTTAATTTTGTTCTGGGGTGAAATTCAATTACCAAAATAGCAATACCCTGAATCTGGTGTCCCAGCACAAGCTGGCAAAGTATAATAGTGTCCACCAAAACATATATTTTGTTCTGGGGTGAAATTCAATTGCCAAAGTAGCAATACCCTGAATCTGGTGTCCGAGCACTGGATGGAAAAGTATAATAGTGTCTGCCAAAACATATATTTTGTTCTGGGGTGAAATTCAATTACCAAAATAGCAATACCCTGAATCTGGTGTCCCAGCACTGGCTGGCAAAGTATAATAGTGACCGCCAAAAAATATATTTTGTTCTGGGGTGAAATTCAATTGCCAAAATAGCAATACCCTGATTCTGGTTATCCCAGCACTGGCTGGCAAAGTATAATAGTGTCCGCCAAAACATATATTTTGTTCTGAGGTAAAATTCACTTGCCAAAATAGCAATACCCATGAATCTGGTGTCCCAGCACTGGCTGGCAAAGTATAATAGTGTCCGACAAAACAAATATTTTGTTCTGGGGTTAAATTCAATTGCCAAAATAGCAATACCCTGAATCTGGTGTTCCAGCAGTTGCAGGCCTAGTTTAAATCTGTCCGTAACAGGGTATATTTTGTTCTGGGGTGAAATTCAATTGCCAAAATAGCAGTACCCTGAATCTGTTGTTCCAGCACTGGCTGGCAAAGTATAATAGTGTCTGCCAAAACACATATTTTGTTATGGGGAGAAATTCAATTACCAAAATAGCAATACCCTGAATCTGGTTTTCCAGCAGTTGCCTGACTAGTTTAAATCTGTCCGTAACAGGGTATATTTTGTTCTGGGGTGAAAGTCAATTACCAAAATAGCAATACCCTGAATCTGGTGTCCCAGCACTGGCTGGCAAAGAATAATAGTGACCGCCAAAAATATATTTTGTTCTGGGGTGAAATTCAATTGCCAAAATAGCAATACCCTGATTCTGGTTCTCCCAGCACTGGCTGGCAAAGTATAATAGTGTCTGCCAAAACATATATTTTGTTCTGGGGTAAAATTCACTTGCCAAAATAGGAATACCCTGAATCTGGTGTCCTAGCACTGGCTGGCAAAGTATAATAGTGTCCGACAAAACAAATATTTTGTTCTGGGGTGAAATTCAATTGCCAAAATAGCAATACCCTGAATCTGGTGTTCCAGCAGTTGCAGGCCTAGTTTAAATCTGTCCGTAACAGGGTATATTTTGTTCTGGGGTGAAATTCAATTGCCAAAATAGCAATACCCTGAATCTGTTGTTCCAGCACTGGCTGGCAAAGTATAATAGTGTCTGCCAAAACACATATTTTGTTATGGGGAGAAATTCAATTACCAAAATAGCAATACCCTGAATCTGGTGTCCCAGCACAAGCTGGCAAAGTATAATAGTGTCCACCAAAACATATATTTTGTTCTGGGGTGAAATTCCATTGCCAGAATAGCAATACCCTGAATCTGGTGTCCCAGCACAAGCTGGCAAAGTATAATAGTGTCTGCCAAAACACATATTTTGATATGGGGAGAAATTCAATTGCCAAAATAGCAATACCCTGAATCTGGTTTTCCAGCAGTTGCTGGACTAGTTTAAATCTGTCTGTAACAGGGTATATTTTGTTCTGGGGTGAAATTCAATTACCAAAATAGCAATACCCTGAATCTGGTGTCCCAGCACTGGCTGGCAAAGTATAATAGTGTCCGCCAAAACATATATTTTGTTCTGGGGTGAAATTCAATTGCCAAAATAGCAATACCCTGATTCTGGTTCTCCAAGCACTGGCTGGCAAAGTATAATAGTGTCCGCCAAAACATATATTTTGTTCTGGGGTAAAATTCACTTGCCAAAATAGCAATACCCTGAATCTGGTGTCCTAGCACTGGCTGGCAAAGTATAATAGTGTCCGACAAAACAAATATTTTGTTCTTGGGTGAAATTCAATTGTCAAAATAGCAATACCCTGAATCTGGTGTTCCAGCAGTTGCAGGCCTAGTTTAAATCTGTCCGTAACAGGGTATATTTTGTTCTCGGGTGAAATTCAATTGCCAAAATAGCATTACCCTTAATCTGTTGTCCCAGCACTGGCTGGCAAAGTATAAAAGTGTCTGCCAAAACACATATTTTGTTCTGGGGTGAAATTCAATTGCCAAAATAGCAATACCCTGAATCTGGTGTCCCAGCACTGGCTGACAAAGTATAATAGTGTCCGCCAAAACATATATTTTGTTCTGGGGTGAAATTCAATTGCCAAAGTAGCAATACCCTGAATCTGGTGTCCCAGCACTGGCTGGCAAAGTATAATAGTGACCGCCAAAACATATATTTTATTTTAGGGGTTAAATTCAATTGCCAAAATAGCAATACCCTGATTCTGGTTGTCCCAGCACTGGCTGGAAAAGTATAATAGTGTCCGCCAAAACATATATTTTGTTGTGGGGTGAAATTCAATTGCCAAAATAGCAATACCCTGAATCTGGTGATCCAGCAGTTGCTGGCCTAGTTTAAATCTGTCTGTAACAGGGTATATTTTGTTCTGGGGTGAAATTCAATTGCCAAAATAGCAATACCCTGAATCTGGTGTCCCAGCACTGGCTAGCAAAGTATAATAGTGTCCGCCAAAACATATATTTTGTTCTGGGGTGAAATTCAATTGCCAAAATAGCAATACCCTGAATCTGGTGTCCCACCACTGGCTGGCAAAGTATAATAGTGTCCGCCAAACCTTAATTTTGTTCTGGGGTGAAATTCAATTACCAAAATAGCAATACCCTGAATCTGGTGTCCCAGCACAAGCTGGCAAAGTATAATAGTGTCCACCAAAACATATATTTTGTTCTGGGGTGAAATTCAATTGCCAAAGTAGCAATACCCTGAATCTGGTGTCCGAGCACTGGATGGAAAAGTATAATAGTGTCTGCCAAAACATATATTTTGTTCTGGGGTGAAATTCAATTGCCAAAATAGCAATACCCTGAATCTGGTGTCCCACCACTGGCTGGCAAAGTATAATAGTGTCCGCCAAACCTTAATTTTGTTCTGGGGTGAAATTCAATTACCAAAATAGCAATACCCTGAATCTGGTGTCCCAGCACTGGCTGGCAAAGTATAATAGTGACCGCCAAAAAATATATTTTGTTCTGGGGTGAAATTCAATTGCCAAAATAGCAATACCCTGATTCTGGTTATCCCAGCACTGGCTGGCAAAGTATAATAGTGTCCGTCAAAACATATATTTTGTTCTGAGGCAAAATTCACTTGCCAAAATAGCAATACCCTGAATCTGGTGTCCCAGCACTGGCTGGCAAAGTATAATAGTGTCCGACAAAACAAATATTTTGTTCTGGGGTGAAATTCAATTGCCAAAATAGCAATACCCTGAATCTGGTGTTCCAGCAGTTGCAGGCCTAGTTTAAATCTGTCCGTAACAGGGTATATTTTGTTCTGGGGTGAAATTCAATTGCCAAAATAGCAGTACCCTGAATCTGTTGTTCCAGCACTGGCTGGCAAAGTATAATAGTGTCTGCCAAAACACATATTTTGTTATGGGGAGAAATTCAATTCCCAAAATAGCAATACCCTGAATCTGGTTTTCCAGCAGTTGCCTGACTAGTTTAAATCTGTCCGTAACAGGGTATATTTTGTTCTGGGGTGAAAGTCAATTACCAAAATAGCAATACCCTGAATCTGGTGTCCCAGCACTGGCTGGCAAAGAATAATAGTGACCGCCAAAAATATATTTTGTTCTGGGGTGAAATTCAATTGCCAAAATAGCAATAACCTGATTCTGGTTCTCCCAGCACTGGCTGGCAAAGTATAATAGTGTCTGCCAAAACATATATTTTGTTCTGGGGTAAAATTCACTTGCCAAAATAGGAATACCCTGAATCTGGTGTCCTAGCACTGGCTGGCAAAGTATAATAGTGTCCGACAAAACAAATATTTTGTTCTGGGGTGAAATTCAATTGCCAAAATAGCAATACCCTGAATCTGGTGTTCCAGCAGTTGCAGGCCTAGTTTAAATCTGTCCGTAACAGGGTATATTTTGTTCTGGGGTGAAATTCAATTGCCAAAATAGCAATACCCTGAATCTGTTGTTCCAGCACTGGCTGGCAAAGTATAATAGTGTCTGCCAAAACACATATTTTGTTATGGGGAGAAATTCAATTGCCAAAATAGCAATACCCTGAATCTGGTTTTCCAGCAGTTGCTGGACTAGTTTAAATCTGTCCGTAACAGGGTATATTTTGTTCTGGGGTGAAATTCCATTGCCAGAATAGCAATACCCTGAATCTGGTGTCCCAGCACTCGCTGGCAAAGTATAATAGTGTTCGCCAAAACATATATTTTGTTCTGGGGTGAAATTCAATTACCAAAATAGCAATACCCTGAATCTGGTGTCCCAGCAGAGGCTGACAAAGTATAATAGTGTCCGCCAAAACATATATTTTGTTCTGGGGTGAAATTCAGTTGCCAAAATAGCAATACCCTGAATCTGGTGTCCCACCACTGGCTGGCAAAGTATAATAGTGTCCGCCAAACCTTTATTTTGTTCTGGGGTGAAATTCAATTACCAAAATAGCAATACCCTGAATCTGGTGATCCAGCAGTTGCAGGCCTAGTTTAAATCTGTCTGTAACAGGGTATATTTTGTTTTGGGGTGAAATTCAATTGCCAAAATAGCAATACCCTGAATCTGGTGTCCCAGCACTGGCTAGCAAAGTATAATAGTGTCCGCCAAACCTTTATTTTGTTCTGGGGTGAAATTCAATTACCAAAATAGCAATACCCTGAATCTGGTGTCCCAGCACAAGCTGGCAAAGTATAATAGTGTCCACCAAAACATATATTTTGTTCTGGGGTGAAATTCAATTGCCAAAGTAGCAATACCCTGAATCTGGTGTCCCACCACTGGCTGGCAAAGTATAATAGTGTCCTCCAAACCTTTATTTTGTTCTGGGGTAAAATTCACTTGCCAAAATAGCAATACCCTGAATCTGGTGTCCCAGCACTGGCTAGCAAAGTATAATAGTGTCCGCCAAAACATATATTTTGTTCTGGGGTGAAATTCAATTGCCAAAATAGCAATACCCTGAATCTGGTGTCCCACCACTGGCTGGCAAAGTATAATAGTGTCCTCCAAACCTTTATTTTGTTCTGGGGTAAAATTCACTTGCCAAAATAGCAATACCCTGAATCTGGTGTCCCAGCACAAGCTGGCAAAGTATAATAGTGTCCACCAAAACATATATTTTGTTCTGGGGTAAAATTCACTTGCCAAAATAGCAATACCCTGAATCTGGTGTCCCAGCACTGGCTGGCAAAGTATAATAGTGACCGCCAAAACATATATTTTATTTTAGGGTTAAATTCAATTGCCAAAATAGCAATACCCTGATTCTGGTTGTCCCAGCACTGGCTGGAAAAGTATAATAGTGTCCGCCAAAACATATATTTTGTTGTGGGGTGAAATTCAATTGCCAAAATAGCAATACCCTGAATCTGGTGATCCAGCAGTTGCTGGCCTAGTTTAAATCTGTCTGTAACAGGGTATATTTTGTTCTGGGGTGAAATTCAATTGCCAAAATAGCAATACCCAGAATCTGGTGTCCCAGCACTGGCTAGCAAAGTATAATAGTGTCCGCCAAAACATATATTTTGTTCTGGGGTGAAATTCAATTGCCAAAATAGCAATACTCTGAATCTGGTGTCCCACCACTGGCTGGCAAAGTATAATAGTGTCCGCCAAACCTTAATTTTGTTCTGGGGTGAAATTCAATTACCAAAATAGCAATACCCTGAATCTGGTGTCCCAGCACAAGCTGGCAAAGTATAATAGTGTCCACCAAAACATATATTTTGTTCTGGGGTGAAATTCAATTGCCAAAGTAGCAATACCCTGAATCTGGTGTCCGAGCACTGGATGGAAAAGTATAATAGTGTCTGCCAAAACATATATTTTGTTCTGGGGTGAAATTCAATTACCAAAATAGCAATACCCTGAATCTGGTGTCCCAGCACTGGCTGGCAAAGTATAATAGTGTCCGCCAAAACATATATTTTGTTCTGAGGTAAAATTCACTTGCCAAAATAGCAATACCCTGAATCTGGTGTCCCAGCACTGGCTGGCAAAGTATAATAGTGTCCGACAAAACAAATATTTTGTTCTGGGGTGAAATTCAATTGCCAAAATAGCAATACCCTGAATCTGGTGTTCCAGCAGTTGCAGGCCTAGTTTAAATCTGTCCGTAACAGGGTATATTTTGTTCTGGGGTGAAATTCAATTGCCAAAATAGCAGTACCCTGAATCTGTTGTTCCAGCACTGGCTGGCAAAGTATAATAGTGTCTGCCAAAACACATATTTTGTTATGGGGAGAAATTCAATTCCCAAAATAGCAATACCCTGAATCTGGTTTTCCAGCAGTTGCCTGACTAGTTTAAATCTGTCCGTAACAGGGTATATTTTGTTCTGGGGTGAAAGTCAATTACCAAAATAGCAATACCCTGAATCTGGTGTCCCAGCACTGGCTGGCAAAGAATAATTGTGACCGCCAAAAAATATATTTTGTTCTGTGGTGAAATTCAATTGCCAAAATAGCAATACCCTGATTCTGGTTCTCCCAGCACTGGCTGGCAAAGTATAATAGTGTCTGCCAAAACATATATTTTGTTCTGGGGTAAAATTCACTTGCCAAAATAGGAATACCCTGAATCTGGTGTCCTAGCACTGGCTGGCAAAGTATAATAGTGTCCGACAAAACAAATATTTTGTTCTGGGGTGAAATTCAATTGCCAAAATAGCAATACCCTGAATCTGGTGTTCCAGCAGTTGCAGGCCTAGTTTAAATCTGTCCGTAACAGGGTATATTTTGTTCTGGGGTGAAATTCAATTGCCAAAATAGCAATACCCTGAATCTGTTGTTCCAGCACTGGCTGGCAAAGTATAATAGTGTCTGCCAAAACACATATTTTGTTATGGGGAGAAATTCAATTACCAAAATAGCAATACCCTGAATCTGGTGTCCCAGCACAAGCTGGCAAAGTATAATAGTGTCCACCAAAACATATATTTTGTTCTGGGGTGAAATTCCATTGCCAGAATAGCAATACCCTGAATCTGGTGTCCCCGCACTCGCTGGCAAAGTATAATAGTGTCCGCCAAAACATATATTTTGTTCTGGGGTGAAATTCAATTGCCAAAATAGCAATACCCTGAATCTGGTGTTCCAGCAGTTGCAGTCCTAGTTTAAATCTGTCCGTAACAGGGTATATTTTGTTCTGGGGTGAAATTCAATTGCCAAAATAGCAATACCCTGAATCTGTTGTTCCAGCACTGGCTGGCAAAGTATAATAGTGTCTGCCAAAACACATATTTTGATATGGGGAGAAATTCAATTGCCAAAATAGCAATACCCTGAATCTGGTTTTCCAGCAGTTGCTGGACTAGTTTAAATCTGTCTGTAACAGGGTATATTTTGTTCTGGGGTGAAATTCAATTACCAAAATAGCAATACCCTGAATCTGGTGTCCCAGCACTGGCTGGCAAAGTATAATAGTGTCCGCCAAAACATATATTTTGTTCTGGGGTGAAATTCAATTGCCAAAATAGCAATACCCTGATTCTGGTTCTCCAAGCACTGGCTGGCAAAGTATAATAGTGTCCGCCAAAACATATATTTTGTTCTGGGGTAAAATTCACTTGCCAAAATAGCAATACCCTGAATCTGGTGTCCTAGCACTGGCTGGCAAAGTATAATAGTGTCCGACAAAACAAATATTTTGTTCTTAGGTGAAATTCAATTGTCAAAATAGCAATACCCTGAATCTGGTGTTCCAGCAGTTGCAGGCCTAGTTTAAATCTGTCCGTAACAGGGTATATTTTGTTCTCGGGTGACATTCAATTGCCAAAATAGCAATACCCTTAATCTGTTGTCCCAGCACTGGCTGGCAAAGTATAAAAGTGTCTGCCAAAACACATATTTTGTTCTGGGGTGAAATTCAATTGCCAAAATAGCAATACCCTGAATCTGGTGTCCCAGCACTGGCTGACAAAGTATAATAGTGTCCGCCAAAACATATATTTTGTTCTGGGGTGAAATTCAATTGCCAAAGTAGCAATACCCTGAATCTGGTGTCCCAGCACTGGCTGGCAAAGTATAATAGTGACCGCCAAAACATATATTTTATTTTAGGGGTTAAATTCAATTGCCAAAATAGCAATACCCTGATTCTGGTTGTCCCAGCACTGGCTGGAAAAGTATAATAGTGTCCGCCAAAACATATATTTTGTTGTGGGGTGAAATTCAATTGCCAAAATAGCAATACCCTGAATCTGGTGATCCAGCAGTTGCTGGCCTAGTTTAAATCTGTCTGTAACAGGGTATATTTTGTTCTGGGGTGAAATTCAATTGCCAAAATAGCAATACCCTGAATCTGGTGTCCCAGCACTGGCTAGCAAAGTATAATAGTGTCCGCCAAAACATATATTTTGTTCTGGGGTGAAATTCAATTGCCAAAATAGCAATACCCTGAATCTGGTGTCCCACCACTGGCTGGCAAAGTATAATAGTGTCCGCCAAACCTTAATTTTGTTCTGGGGTGAAATTCAATTACCAAAATAGCAATACCCTGAATCTGGTGTCCCAGCACAAGCTGGCAAAGTATAATAGTGTCCACCAAAACATATATTTTGTTCTGGGGTGAAATTCAATTGCCAAAGTAGCAATACCCTGAATCTGGTGTCCGAGCACTGGATGGAAAAGTATAATAGTGTCTGCCAAAACATATATTTTGTTCTGGGGTGAAATTCAATTACCAAAATAGCAATACCCTGAATCTGGTGTCCCAGCACTGGCTGGCAAAGTATAATAGTGACCGCCAAAAAATATATTTTGTTCTGGTGTGAAATTCAATTGCCAAAATAGCAATACCCTGATTCTGGTTATCCCAGCACTGGCTGGCAAAGTATAATAGTGTCCGCCAAAACATATATTTTGTTCTGAGGTAAAATTCACTTGCCAAAATAGCAATACCCTGAATCTGGTGTCCCAGCACTGGCTGGCAAAGTATAATAGTGTCCGACAAAACAAATATTTTGTTCTGGGGTGAAATTCAATTGCCAAAATAGCAATACCCTGAATCTGGTGTTCCAGCAGTTGCAGGCCTAGTTTAAATCTGTCCGTAACAGGGTATATTTTGTTCTGGGGTGAAATTCAATTGCCAAAATAGCAGTACCCTGAATCTGTTGTTCCAGCACTGGCTGGCAAAGTATAATAGTGTCTGCCAAAACACATATTTTGTTATGGGGAGAAATTCAATTCCCAAAATAGCAATACCCTGAATCTGGTTTTCCAGCAGTTGCCTGACTAGTTTAAATCTGTCCGTAACAGGGTATATTTTGTTCTGGGGTGAAAGTCAATTACCAAAATAGCAATACCCTGAATCTGGTGTCCCAGCACTGGCTGGCAAAGAATAATAGTGACCGCCAAAAATATATTTTGTTCTGGGGTGAAATTCAATTGCCAAAATAGCAATACCCTGATTCTGGTTCTCCCAGCACTGGCTGGCAAAGTATAATAGTGTCTGCCAAAACATATATTTTGTTCTGGGGTAAAATTCACTTGCCAAAATAGGAATACCCTGAATCTGGTGTCCTAGCACTGGCTGGCAAAGTATAATAGTGTCCGACAAAACAAATATTTTGTTCTGGGGTGAAATTCAATTGCCAAAATAGCAATACCCTGAATCTGGTGTTCCAGCAGTTGCAGGCCTAGTTTAAATCTGTCCGTAACAGGGTATATTTTGTTCTGGGGTGAAATTCAATTGCCAAAATAGCAATACCCTGAATCTGTTGTTCCAGCACTGGCTGGCAAAGTATAATAGTGTCTGCCAAAACACATATTTTGTTATGGGGAGAAATTCAATTGCCAAAATAGCAATACCCTGAATCTGGTTTTCCAGCAGTTGCTGGACTAGTTTAAATCTGTCCGTAACAGGGTATATTTTGTTCTGGGGTGAAATTCCATTGCCAGAATAGCAATACCCTGAATCTGGTGTCCCAGCACTCGCTGGCAAAGTATAATAGTGTTCGCCAAAACATATATTTTGTTCTGGGGTGAAATTCAATTACCAAAATAGCAATACCCTGAATCTGGTGTCCCAGCACAGGCTGACAAAGTATAATAGTGTCCGCCAAAACATATATTTTGTTCTGGGGTGAAATTCAGTTGCCAAAATAGCAATACCCTGAATCTGGTGTCCCACCACTGGCTGGCAAAGTATAATAGTGTCCGCCAAACCTTTATTTTGTTCTGGGGTGAAATTCAATTACCAAAATAGCAATACCCTGAATCTGGTGATCCAGCAGTTGCAGGCCTAGTTTAAATCTGTCTGTAACAGGGTATATTTTGTTTTGGGGTGAAATTCAATTGCCAAAATAGCAATACCCTGAATCTGGTGTCCCAGCACTGGCTAGCAAAGTATAATAGTGTCCGCCAAACCTTTATTTTGTTCTGGGGTGAAATTCAATTACCAAAATAGCAATACCCTGAATCTGGTGTCCCAGCACAAGCTGGCAAAGTATAATAGTGTCCACCAAAACATATATTTTGTTCTGGGGTGAAATTCAATTGCCAAAGTAGCAATACCCTGAATCTGGTGTCCCACCACTGGCTGGCAAAGTATAATAGTGTCCTCCAAACCTTTATTTTGTTCTGGGGTAAAATTCACTTGCCAAAATAGCAATACCCTGAATCTGGTGTCCCAGCACTGGCTAGCAAAGTATAATAGTGTCCGCCAAAACATATATTTTGTTCTGGGGTGAAATTCAATTGCCAAAATAGCAATACCCTGAATCTGGTGTCCCACCACTGGCTGGCAAAGTATAATAGTGTCCTCCAAACCTTTATTTTGTTCTGGGGTAAAATTCACTTGCCAAAATAGCAATACCCTGAATCTGGTGTCCCAGCACAAGCTGGCAAAGTATAATAGTGTCCACCAAAACATATATTTTGTTCTGGGGTGAAATTCACTTGCCAAAATAGCAATACCCTGAATCTGGTGTCCCAGCACTGGCTGGCAAAGTATAATAGTGACCGCCAAAACATATATTTTATTTTAGGGGTTAAATTCAATTGCCAAAATAGCAATACCCTGATTCTGGTTGTCCCAGCACTGGCTGGAAAAGTATAATAGTGTCCGCCAAAACATATATTTTGTTGTGGGGTGAAATTCAATTGCCAAAATAGCAATACCCTGAATCTGGTGATCCAGCAGTTGCTGGCCTAGTTTAAATCTGTCTGTAACAGGGTATATTTTGTTCTGGGGTGAAATTCAATTGCCAAAATAGCAATACCCAGAATCTGGTGTCCCAGCACTGGCTAGCAAAGTATAATAGTGTCCGCCAAAACATATATTTTGTTCTGGGGTGAAATTCAATTGCCAAAATAGCAATACTCTGAATCTGGTGTCCCACCACTGGCTGGCAAAGTATAATAGTGTCCGCCAAACCTTAATTTTGTTCTGGGGTGAAATTCAATTGCCAAAATAGCAATACCCTGAATCTGGTGTCCCAGCACAAGCTGGCAAAGTATAATAGTGTCCACCAAAACATATATTTTGTTCTGGGGTGAAATTCAATTGCCAAAGTAGCAATACCCTGAATCTGGTGTCCGAGCACTGGATGGAAAAGTATAATAGTGTCTGCCAAAACATATATTTTGTTCTGGGGTGAAATTCAATTACCAAAATAGCAATACCCTGAATCTGGTGTCCCAGCACTGGCTGGCAAAGTATAATAGTGTCCGCCAAAACATATATTTTGTTCTGGGGTGAAATTCAATTGCCAAAATAGCAATACCCTGAATCTGGTGTCCCAGCACTGGCTGGCAAAGTATAATAGTGTCCGCCAAAACATATATTTTGTTCTGGGGTGAAATTCACTTGCCAAAATAGCAATACCCTGAATCTGGTGTCCCAGCACTGGCTGGCAAAGTATAATAGTGTCCGACAAAACATATATTTTGTTCTGGGGTGAAATTCAATTGCCAAAATAGCAATACCCTGAATCTGGTGTTCCAGCACTGGCTGGCAAAGTATAATAGTGTCCGCCAAAACATATATTTTGTTCTGGGGTGAAATTCAATTGCCAAAATAGCAATACCCTGAATCTGGTGTTCCAGCAGTTGCAGGCCTAGTTTAAATCTGTCTGTAACAGGGTATATTTTGTTCTGGGGTGAAATTCAATTGCCAAAATAGCAATACCCTGAATCTGGTGTCCCAGCACTGGCTGGCAAAGTATAATAGTGTCCGCCAAACACATATATTTTGTTCTGGGGTGAAATTCAATTGCCAAAATAGCAATACCCTGAATCTGGTGTCCCAGCACTAGCTGGCAAAGTATAATAGTGTCCACCAAAACATATATTTTGTTCTGGGGTGAAATTCAATTGCCAAAATAGCAATACCCTGAATCTGGTGTCCCAGCACTGGCTGGCAAAGTATAATAGTGTCCTCCAAAACATATATTTTGTTCTGGGGTAAAATTCACTTGCCAAAATAGCAATACCCTGAATCTGGTGTCCCAGCACTGGCTGGCAAAGTATAATAGTGTCCGCCAAAACATATATTTTGTTCTGGGGTGAAATTCAATTGCCAAAATAGCAATACCCTGAATCTGGTGTCCCAGCACTGGCTGGCAAAGTATAATAGTGTCCTCCAAACCTTATATTTTGTTCTGGGGTGAAATTCACTTGCCAAAATAGCAATACCCTGAATCTGGTGTCCCAGCACTGGCTGGCAAAGTATAATAGTGTCCACCAAAACATATATTTTGTTCTGGGGTAAAATTCACTTGCCAAAATAGCAATACCCTGAATCTGGTGTCCCAGCACTGGCTGGCAAAGTATAATAGTGACCGCCAAAACATATATTTTATTTTAGGGGTTAAATTCAATTGCCAAAATAGCAATACCCTGATTCTGGTTGTCCCAGCACTGGCTGGAAAAGTATAATAGTGTCCGCCAAAACATATATTTTGTTGTGGGGTGAAATTCAATTGCCAAAATAGCAATACCCTGAATCTGGTGATCCAGCAGTTGCTGGCCTAGTTTAAATCTGTCTGTAACAGGGTATATTTTGTTCTGGGGTGAAATTCAATTGCCAAAATAGCAATACCCAGAATCTGGTGTCCCAGCACTGGCTAGCAAAGTATAATAGTGTCCGCCAAAACATATATTTTGTTCTGGGGTGAAATTCAATTGCCAAAATAGCAATTCTCTGAATCTGGTGTCCCACCACTGGCTGGCAAAGTATAATAGTGTCCGCCAAACCTTAATTTTGTTCTGGAGTGAAATTCAATTACCAAAATAGCAATACCCTGAATCTGGTGTCCCAGCACAAGCTGGCAAAGTATAATAGTGTCCACCAAAACATATATTTTGTTCTGGGGTGAAATTCAATTGCCAAAGTAGCAATACCCTGAATCTGGTGTCCGAGCACTGGATGGAAAAGTATAATAGTGTCTGCCAAAACATATATTTTGTTATGAGGTGAAATTCAATTACCAAAATAGCAATACCCTGAATCTGGTGTCCCAGCACTGGCTGGCAAAGTATAATAGTGTCCGCCAAAACATATATTTTGTTCTGAGGTAAAATTCACTTGCCAAAATAGCAATACCCTGAATCTGGTGTCCCAGCACTGGCTGGCAAAGTATAATAGTGTCCGACAAAACAAATATTTTGTTCTGGGGTGAAATTCAATTGCCAAAATAGCAATACCCTGAATCTGGTGTTCCAGCAGTTGCAGGCCTAGTTTAAATCTGTCCGTAACAGGGTATATTTTGTTCTGGGGTGAAATTCAATTGCCAAAATAGCAGTACCCTGAATCTGTTGTTCCAGCACTGGCTGGCAAAGTATAATAGTGTCTGCCAAAACACATATTTTGTTATGGGGAGAAATTCAATTCCCAAAATAGCAATACCCTGAATCTGGTTTTCCAGCAGTTGCCTGACTAGTTTAAATCTGTCCGTAACAGGGTATATTTTGTTCTGGGGTGAAAGTCAATTACCAAAATAGCAATACCCTGAATCTGGTGTCCCAGCACTGGCTGGCAAAGAATAATAGTGACCGCCAAAAAATATATTTTGTTCTGGGGTGAAATTCAATTGCCAAAATAGCAATACCCTGATTCTGGTTCTCCCAGCACTGGCTGGCAAAGTATAATAGTGTCTGCCAAAACATATATTTTGTTCTGGGGTAAAATTCACTTGCCAAAATAGGAATACCCTGAATCTGGTGTCCTAGCACTGGCTGGCAAAGTATAATAGTGTCCGACAAAACAAATATTTTGTTCTGGGGTGAAATTCAATTGCCAAAATAGCAATACCCTGAATCTGGTGTTCCAGCAGTTGCAGGCCTAGTTTAAATCTGTCCGTAACAGGGTATATTTTGTTCTGGGGTGAAATTCAATTGCCAAAATAGCAATACCCTGAATCTGTTGTTCCAGCACTGGCTGGCAAAGTATAATAGTGTCTGCCAAAACACATATTTTGTTATGGGGAGAAATTCAATTACCAAAATAGCAATACCCTGAATCTGGTGTCCCAGCACAAGCTGGCAAAGTATAATAGTGTCCACCAAAACATATATTTTGTTCTGGGGTGAAATTCCATTGCCAGAATAGCAATACCCTGAATCTGGTGTCCCAGCACTGGCTGGAAAAGTATAATAGTGTCCGCCAAAACATATATTTTGTTCTGGGGTGAAATTCAATTGCCAAAATAGCAATACCCTGAATCTGGTGTTCCAGCAGTTGCAGTCCTAGTTTAAATCTGTCCGTAACAGGGTATATTTTGTTCTGGGGTGAAATTCAATTGCCAAAATAGCAATACCCTGAATCTGGTTTTCCAGCAGTTGCTGGACTAGTTTAAATCTGTCTGTAACAGGGTATATTTTGTTCTGGGGTGAAATTCAATTACCAAAATAGCAATACCCTGAATCTGGTGTCCCAGCACTGGCTGGCAAAGTATAATAGTGTCCGCCAAAACATATATTTTGTTCTGGGGTGAAATTCAATTGCCAAAATAGCAATACCCTGATTCTGGTTCTCCAAGCACTGGCTGGCAAAGTATAATAGTGTCCGCCAAAACATATATTTTGTTCTGGGGTAAAATTCACTTGCCAAAATAGCAATACCCTGAATCTGGTGTCCTAGCACTGGCTGGCAAAGTATAATAGTGTCCGACAAAACAAATATTTTGTTCTTGGGTGAAATTCAATTGTCAAAATAGCAATACCCTGAATCTGGTGTTCCAGCAGTTGCAGGCCTAGTTTAAATCTGTCCGTAACAGGGTATATTTTGTTCTCGGGTGAAATTCAATTGCCAAAATAGCAATACCCTTAATCTGTTGTCCCAGCACTGGCTGGCAAAGTATAAAAGTGTCTGCCAAAACACATATTTTGTTCTGGGGTGAAATTCAATTACCAAAATAGCAATACCCTGAATCTGGTGATCCAGCAGTTGCAGGCCTAGTTTAAATCTGTCTGTAACAGGGTATATTTTGTTTTGGGGTGAAATTCAATTGCCAAAATAGCAATACCCTGAATCTGGTGTCCCAGCACTGGCTAGCAAAGTATAATAGTGTCTGCCAAAACATATATTTTGTTCTGGGGTGAAATTCAATTGCCAAAATAGCAATACCCTGAATCTGGTGTCCCACCACTGGCTGGCAAAGTATAATAGTGTCCTCCAAACCTTTATTTTGTTCTGGGGTGAAATTCAATTACCAAAATAGCAATACCCTGAATCTGGTGTCCCAGCACAAGCTGGCAAAGTATAATAGTGTCCACCAAAACATATATTTTGTTCTGGGGTGAAATTCAATTGCCAAAGTAGCAATACCCTGAATCTGGTGTCCCACCACTGGCTGGCAAAGTATAATAGTGTCCTCCAAACCTTTATTTTGTTCTGGGGTAAAATTCACTTGCCAAAATAGCAATACCCTGAATCTGGTGTCCCAGCACTGGCTAGCAAAGTATAATAGTGTCCGCCAAAACATATATTTTGTTCTGGGGTGAAATTCAATTGCCAAAATAGCAATACCCTGAATCTGGTGTCCCACCACTGGCTGGCAAAGTATAATAGTGTCCTCCAAACCTTTATTTTGTTCTGGGGTAAAATTCACTTGCCAAAATAGCAATACCCTGAATCTGGTGTCCTAGCACTGGCTGGCAAAGTATAATAGTGTCCGCCAAAACATATATTTTGTTCTGGGGTAAAATTCACTTGCCAAAATAGCAATACCCTGAATCTGGTGTCCCAGCACAAGCTGGCAAAGTATAATAGTGTCCACCAAAACATATATTTTGTTCTGGGGTAAAATTCACTTGCCAAAATAGCAATACCCTGAATCTGGTGTCCCAGCACTGGCTGGCAAAGTATAATAGTGACCGCCAAAACATATATTTTATTTTAGTGGTTAAATTCAATTGCCAAAATAGCAATACCCTGATTCTGGTTGTCCCAGCACTGGCTGGAAAAGTATAATAGTGTCCGCCAAAACATATATTTTGTTGTGGGGTGAAATTCAATTGCCAAAATAGCAATACCCTGAATCTGGTGATCCAGCAGTTGCTGGCCTAGTTTAAATCTGTCTGTAACAGGGTATATTTTGTTCTGGGGTGAAATTCAATTGCCAAAATAGCAATACCCAGAATCTGGTGTCCCAGCACTGGCTAGCAAAGTATAATAGTGTCCGCCAAAACATATATTTTGTTCTGGGGTGAAATTCAATTGCCAAAATAGCAATACTCTGAATCTGGTGTCCCACCACTGGCTGGCAAAGTATAATAGTGTCCGCCAAACCTTAATTTTGTTCTGGGGTGAAATTCAATTACCAAAATAGCAATACCCTGAATCTGGTGTCCCAGCACAAGCTGGCAAAGTATAATAGTGTCCACCAAAACATATATTTTGTTCTGGGGTGAAATTCAATTGCCAAAGTAGCAATACCCTGAATCTGGTGTCCGAGCACTGGATGGAAAAGTATAATAGTGTCTGCCAAAACATATATTTTGTTCTGGGGTGAAATTCAATTACCAAAATAGCAATACCCTGAATCTGGTGTCCCAGCACTGGCTGGCAAAGTATAATAGTGACCGCCAAAAATATATTTTGTTCTGGGGTGAAATTCAATTGCCAAAATAGCAATACCCTGATTCTGGTTATCCCAGCACTGGCTGGCAAAGTATAATAGTGTCCGCCAAAACATATATTTTGTTCTGAGGTAAAATTCACTTGCCAAAATAGCAATACCCTGAATCTGGTGTCCCAGCACTGGCTGGCAAAGTATAATAGTGTCCGACAAAACAAATATTTTGTTCTGGGGTGAAATTCAATTGCCAAAATAGCAATACCCTGAATCTGGTGTTCCAGCAGTTGCAGGCCTAGTTTAAATCTGTCCGTAACAGGGTATATTTTGTTCTGGGGTGAAATTCAATTGCCAAAATAGCAGTACCCTGAATCTGTTGTTCCAGCACTGGCTGGCAAAGTATAATAGTGTCTGCCAAAACACATATTTTGTTATGGGGAGAAATTCAATTCCCAAAATAGCAATACCCTGAATCTGGTTTTCCAGCAGTTGCCTGACTAGTTTAAATCTGTCCGTAACAGGGTATATTTTGTTCTGGGGTGAAAGTCAATTACCAAAATAGCAATACCCTGAATCTGGTGTCCCAGCACTGGCTGGCAAAGAATAATAGTGACCGCCAAAAATATATTTTGTTCTGGGGTGAAATTCAATTGCCAAAATAGCAATACCCTGATTCTGGTTCTCCCAGCACTGGCTGGCAAAGTATAATAGTGTCTGCCAAAACATATAATTTGTTCTGGGGTAAAATTCACTTGCCAAAATAGGAATACCCTGAATCTGGTGTTCCAGCAGTTGCAGGCCTAGTTTAAATCTGTCCGTAACAGGGTATATTTTGTTCTGGGGTGAAATTCAATTGCCAAAATAGCAGTACCCTGAATCTGTTGTTCCAGCACTGGCTGGCAAAGTATAATAGTGTCTGCCAAAACACATATTTTGTTATGAGGAGAAATTCAATTGCCAAAATAGCAATACCCTGAATCTGGTTTTCCAGCAGTTGCTGGACTAGTTTAAATCTGTCCGTAACAGGGTATATTTTGTTCTGGGGTGAAATTCCATTGCCAGAATAGCAATACCCTGAATCTGGTGTCCCAGCACTCGCTGGCAAAGTATAATAGTGTTCGCCAAAACATATATTTTGTTCTGGGGTGAAATTCAATTACCAAAATAGCAATACCCTGAATCTGGTGTCCCAGCAGAGGCTGACAAAGTATAATAGTGTCCGCCAAAACATATATTTTGTTCTGGGGTGAAATTCAGTTGCCAAAATAGCAATACCCTGAATCTGGTGTCCCACCACTGGCTGGCAAAGTATAATAGTGTCCGCCAAACCTTTATTTTGTTCTGGGGTGAAATTCAATTACCAAAATAGCAATACCCTGAATCTGGTGATCCAGCAGTTGCAGGCCTAGTTTAAATCTGTCTGTAACAGGGTATATTTTGTTTTGGGGTGAAATTCAATTGCCAAAATAGCAATACCCTGAATCTGGTGTCCCAGCACTGGCTAGCAAAGTATAATAGTGTCCGCCAAATATTTATTTTGTTCTGGGGTGAAATTCAATTACCAAAATAGCAATACTCTGAATCTGGTGTCCCAGCACAAGCTGGCAAAGTATAATAGTGTCCACCAAAACATATATTTTGTTCTGGGGTGAAATTCAATTGCCAAAGTAGCAATACCCTGAATCTGGTGTCCCAGCACTGGCTGGCAAAGTATAATAGTGTCCTCCAAAACTTTATTTTGTTCTGGGGTAAAATTCACTTGCCAAAATAGCAATACCCTGAATCTGGTGTCCCAGCACTGGCTAGCAAAGTATAATAGTGTCCGCCAAAACATATATTTTGTTCTGGGGTGAAATTCAATTGCCAAAATAGCAATACCCTGAATCTGGTGTCCCAGCACTGGCTAGCAAAGTATAATAGTGTCCGCCAAATATTTATTTTGTTCTGGGGTGAAATTCAATTACCAAAATAGCAATACTCTGAATCTGGTGTGCCAGCACAAGCTGGCAAAGTATAATAGTGTCCACCAAAACATATATTTTGTTCTGGGGTGAAATTCAATTGCCAAAGTAGCAATACCCTGAATCTGGTGACCCAGCACTGGTTGGCAAAGAATAATAGTGTCCGCCAAAACATATATTTTGTTCTGGGTTGAAATTCAATTGCCAAAATAGCAATACCCTGATTCTGCTTCTCCCAGCACTGGCTGGCAAAGTATAATAGTGTCCGCCAAAACATATATTTTGTTCTGGGGTGAAATTCAATTGCCAAAATAGCAATACCCTGAATCTGGTGTCCCAGCACTGGCTAGCAAAGAATAATAGTGTCCGCCAAAACATATATTTTGTTCTGGGGTGAAATTCAATTGCCAAAATAGCAATACCCTGAATCTGGTGTTCCAGCAGTTGCAGTTCTAGTTTAAATCTGTCCGTACCAGGGTATATTTTGTTGTGGGGTTAAATTCCATTGCCAAAATAGCAATACCCTGAATCTGGTGTCCCACCACTTGCTGGCAAAGTATAATAGTGTCCGCCAAACCTTTATTTTGATCTGTGGTGAAATTCAATTACCAAAATAGCAATACCCTGAATCTGGTGTCCCAGCACTCGCTGGCAAAGTATAATAGTGTCCGCCAAAACATATATTTTGTTCTGGGGTGAAATTCAATTGCCAAAATAGCAATACCCTGAATCTGGTGTTCCAGCAGTTGCAGTCCTAGTTTAAATCTGTCCGTAACAGGGTATATTTTGTTCTGGGGTGAAATTCAATTGCCAAAATAGCAATACCCTGAATCTGTTGTTCCAGCACTGGCTGGCAAAGTATAATAGTGTCTGCCAAAACACATATTTTGATATGGGGAGAAATTCAATTGCCAAAATAGCAATACCCTGAATCTGGTTTTCCAGCAGTTGCTGGACTAGTTTAAATCTGTCTGTAACAGGGTATATTTTGTTCTGGGGTGAAATTCAATTACCAAAATAGCAATACTCTGAATCTGGTGTCCCAGCACTGGCTGGCAAAGTATAATAGTGTCCGCCAAACCTTTATTTTGTTCTGGGGTGAAATTCAATTACCAAAATAGCAATACCCTGAATCTGGTGTCCCAGCACAAGCTGGCAAAGTATAATAGTGTCCACCAAAACATATATTTTGTTCTGGGGTGAAATTCAAATACCAAAATAGCAATACCCTGAATCTGGTGTCCCAGCACTGGCTGGCAAAGTATAATAGTGTCCGCCAAAACATATATTTTGTTCTGGGGTGAAATTCAATTGCCAAAATAGCAATACCCTGAATCTGGTGATCCAGCAGTTGCAGGCCTAGTTTAAATCTGTCTGTAACAGGGTATATTTTGTTCTGGGGTGAAATTCAATTGCCAAAATAGCAATACTCTGAATCTGGTGTCCCAGCACTGGCTAGCAAAGTATAATAGTGTCCGCCACAACATATATTTTCTTCTGGGGTGAAATTCAATTGCCAAAATAGCAATACCCTGAATCTGGTGTCCAGCAGTTGCAGGCCTAGTTTAAATCTCTCCGTAACAGGGTATATTTTGTTCTGGGGTGAAATTCAATTACCAAAATAGCAATACACTGAAGCTGGTGTCGCAGCACTGGCTGGCAAAGTGTAATAGTGTCCGACAAACAAATATTTTGTTCTGGGGTGAAATTCAATTGCCAAAATAGCAATACCATGAATCTGGTGTCCCAGCACTGGCTGGCAAAGTATAATAGTGTCCGTCAAAACATATATTTTGTTCTGGGGTGAAATTCAATTGCCAAAATAGCAATACCCTGAATCTGGTGTCCAAGCACTGGCTGGCAAAGTATAATAGTGTCCTCCAAAACATATATATTTTATTCTGGGGTAAAGTTCAGTTGCCAAAATAGCAATACCCTGAACCTGGTGTCCCAGCACTGGCTGGCAAAGAATAATAGTGTCCGCCAAAACATATATTTTGTTCTGGGGTGAAATTCAATTGCCAAAATAGCAATACCCTGATTCTAGTTCTCCCAGCACTGGCTGGCAAAGTATAATATTGTCTGCCAAAACATATATTTTGTTCTGGGGTAAAATTCACTTGCCAAAATAGGAATACCCTGAATCTGGTGTCCTAGCACTGGCTGGCAAAGTATAATAGTGTCCGACAAAACAAATATTTTGTTATGGGGAGAAATTCAATTGCCAAAATAGCAATACCCTGAATCTGGTTTTCCAGCAGTTGCTGGACTAGTTTAAATCTGTCCGTAACAGGGTATATTTTGTTCTGGGGTGAAATTCCATTGCCAGAATAGCAATACCCTGATTCTGGTGTCCCAGCACTCGCTGGCAAAGTATAATAGTGTCCGCCAAAACATATATTTTGTTCTGGGGTGAAATTCAATTACCAAAATAGCAATACCCTGAATCTGGTGTCCCAGCACAGGCTGACAAAGTATAATAGAGTCCGCCAAAACATATATTTTGTTCTGGGGTGAAATTCAATTGCCAAAATAGCAATACCCTGAATCTGGTGTCCCACCACTGGCTGGCAAAGTATAATAGTGTCCGCCAAACCTTTATTTTGTTCTGGGGTGAAATTCAATTACCAAAATAGCAATACCCTGAATCTGGTGATCCAGCAGTTGCAGGCCTAGTTTAAATCTGTCTGTAACAGGGTATATTTTGTTTTGGGGTGAAATTCAATTGCCAAAATAGCAATACCCTGAATCTGGTGTCCCAGCACTGGCTAGCAAAGTATAATAGTGTCCGCCAAAACATATATTTTGATCTGGGGTGAAATTCATTAAAAAAATAGCAATACCCTGAATCTGGTGTCCCACCACTGGCTGGCAAAGTATAATAGTGTCCTCCAAACCTTTATTTTGTTCCGGGGTGAAATTCAATTACCAAAATAGCAATACCCTGAATCTGGTGTCCCAGCACAAGCTGGCAAAGTATAATAGTGTCCACCAAAACATATATTTTGTTCTGGGGTGAAATTCAATTGCCAAAGTAGCAATACCCTGAATCTGGTGTCCCACCACTGGCTGGCAAAGTATAATAGTGTCCTCCAAACCTTTATTTTGTTCTGGGGTAAAATTCACTTGCCAAAATAGCAATACCCTGAATCTGGTGTCCCAGCACTGGCTAGCAAAGTATAATAGTGTCCGCCAAAACATATATTTTGTTCTGGGGTGAAATTCAATTGCCAAAATAGCAATACCCTGAATCTGGTGTCCCAGCACTGGCTAGCAAAGTATAATAGTGTCCGCCAAATATTTATTTTGTTCTGGGGTGAAATTCAATTACCAAAATAGCAATACTCTGAATCTGGTGTGCCAGCACAAGCTGGCAAAGTATAATAGTGTCCACCAAAACATATATTTTGTTCTGGGGTGAAATTCAATTGCCAAAGTAGCAATACCCTGAATCTGGTGACCCAGCACTGGTTGGCAAAGAATAATAGTGTCCGCCAAAACATATATTTTGTTCTGGGTTGAAATTCAATTGCCAAAATAGCAATACCCTGATTCTGCTTCTCCCAGCACTGGCTGGCAAAGTATAATAGTGTCCGCCAAAACATATATTTTGTTCTGGGGTGAAATTCAATTGCCAAAATAGCAATACCCTGAATCTGGTGTCCCAGCACTGGCTAGCAAAGAATAATAGTGTCCGCCAAAACATATATTTTGTTCTGGGGTGAAATTCAATTGCCAAAATAGCAATACCCTGAATCTGGTGTTCCAGCAGTTGCAGTTCTAGTTTAAATCTGTCCGTACCAGGGTATATTTTGTTGTGGGGTTAAATTCCATTGCCAAAATAGCAATACCCTGAATCTGGTGTCCCACCACTTGCTGGCAAAGTATAATAGTGTCCGCCAAACCTTTATTTTGATCTGTGGTGAAATTCAATTACCAAAATAGCAATACCCTGAATCTGGTGTCCCAGCACTCGCTGGCAAAGTATAATAGTGTCCGCCAAAACATATATTTTGTTCTGGGGTGAAATTCAATTGCCAAAATAGCAATACCCTGAATCTGGTGTTCCAGCAGTTGCAGTCCTAGTTTAAATCTGTCCGTAACAGGGTATATTTTGTTCTGGGGTGAAATTCAATTGCCAAAATAGCAATACCCTGAATCTGTTGTTCCAGCACTGGCTGGCAAAGTATAATAGTGTCTGCCAAAACACATATTTTGATATGGGGAGAAATTCAATTGCCAAAATAGCAATACCCTGAATCTGGTTTTCCAGCAGTTGCTGGACTAGTTTAAATCTGTCTGTAACAGGGTATATTTTGTTCTGGGGTGAAATTCAATTACCAAAATAGCAATACTCTGAATCTGGTGTCCCAGCACTGGCTGGCAAAGTATAATAGTGTCCGCCAAACCTTTATTTTGTTCTGGGGTGAAATTCAATTACCAAAATAGCAATACCCTGAATCTGGTGTCCCAGCACAAGCTGGCAAAGTATAATAGTGTCCACCAAAACATATATTTTGTTCTGGGGTGAAATTCAAATACCAAAATAGCAATACCCTGAATCTGGTGTCCCAGCACTGGCTGGCAAAGTATAATAGTGTCCGCCAAAACATATATTTTGTTCTGGGGTGAAATTCAATTGCCAAAATAGCAATACCCTGAATCTGGTGATCCAGCAGTTGCAGGCCTAGTTTAAATCTGTCTGTAACAGGGTATATTTTGTTCTGGGGTGAAATTCAATTGCCAAAATAGCAATACTCTGAATCTGGTGTCCCAGCACTGGCTAGCAAAGTATAATAGTGTCCGCCACAACATATATTTTCTTCTGGGGTGAAATTCAATTGCCAAAATAGCAATACCCTGAATCTGGTGTCCAGCAGTTGCAGGCCTAGTTTAAATCTCTCCGTAACAGGGTATATTTTGTTCTGGGGTGAAATTCAATTACCAAAATAGCAATACACTGAAGCTGGTGTCGCAGCACTGGCTGGCAAAGTGTAATAGTGTCCGACAAACAAATATTTTGTTCTGGGGTGAAATTCAATTGCCAAAATAGCAATACCATGAATCTGGTGTCCCAGCACTGGCTGGCAAAGTATAATAGTGTCCGTCAAAACATATATTTTGTTCTGGGGTGAAATTCAATTGCCAAAATAGCAATACCCTGAATCTGGTGTCCAAGCACTGGCTGGCAAAGTATAATAGTGTCCTCCAAAACATATATATTTTATTCTGGGGTAAAGTTCAGTTGCCAAAATAGCAATACCCTGAACCTGGTGTCCCAGCACTGGCTGGCAAAGAATAATAGTGTCCGCCAAAACATATATTTTGTTCTGGGGTGAAATTCAATTGCCAAAATAGCAATACCCTGATTCTAGTTCTCCCAGCACTGGCTGGCAAAGTATAATATTGTCTGCCAAAACATATATTTTGTTCTGGGGTAAAATTCACTTGCCAAAATAGGAATACCCTGAATCTGGTGTCCTAGCACTGGCTGGCAAAGTATAATAGTGTCCGACAAAACAAATATTTTGTTATGGGGAGAAATTCAATTGCCAAAATAGCAATACCCTGAATCTGGTTTTCCAGCAGTTGCTGGACTAGTTTAAATCTGTCCGTAACAGGGTATATTTTGTTCTGGGGTGAAATTCCATTGCCAGAATAGCAATACCCTGATTCTGGTGTCCCAGCACTCGCTGGCAAAGTATAATAGTGTCCGCCAAAACATATATTTTGTTCTGGGGTGAAATTCAATTACCAAAATAGCAATACCCTGAATCTGGTGTCCCAGCACAGGCTGACAAAGTATAATAGAGTCCGCCAAAACATATATTTTGTTCTGGGGTGAAATTCAATTGCCAAAATAGCAATACCCTGAATCTGGTGTCCCACCACTGGCTGGCAAAGTATAATAGTGTCCGCCAAACCTTTATTTTGTTCTGGGGTGAAATTCAATTACCAAAATAGCAATACCCTGAATCTGGTGATCCAGCAGTTGCAGGCCTAGTTTAAATCTGTCTGTAACAGGGTATATTTTGTTTTGGGGTGAAATTCAATTGCCAAAATAGCAATACCCTGAATCTGGTGTCCCAGCACTGGCTAGCAAAGTATAATAGTGTCCGCCAAAACATATATTTTGATCTGGGGTGAAATTCATTACAAAAATAGCAATACCCTGAATCTGGTGTCCCACCACTGGCTGGCAAAGTATAATAGTGTCCTCCAAACCTTTATTTTGTTCCGGGGTGAAATTCAATTACCAAAATAGCAATACCCTGAATCTGGTGTCCCAGCACAAGCTGGCAAAGTATAATAGTGTCCACCAAAACATATATTTTGTTCTGGGGTGAAATTCAATTGCCAAAGTAGCAATACCCTGAATCTGGTGTCCCACCACTGGCTGGCAAAGTATAATAGTGTCCTCCAAACCTTTATTTTGTTCTGGGGTAAAATTCACTTGCCAAAATAGCAATACCCTGAATCTGGTGTCCCAGCACTGGCTAGCAAAGTATAATAGTGTCCGCCAAAACATATATTTTGTTCTGGGGTGAAATTCAATTGCCAAAATAGCAATACCCTGAATCTGGTGTCCCACCACTGGCTGGCAAAGTATAATAGTGTCCGCCAAACCTTTATTTTGTTCTGGGGTAAAATTCACTTGCCAAAATAGCAATACCCTGAATCTGGTGTCCTAGCACTGGCTGGCAAAGTATAATAGTGTCCGCCAAAACAAATATTTTGTTCTGGGGTAAAATTCACTTGCCAAAATAGCAATACCCTGAATCTGGTGTCCTAGCACTGGCTGGCAAAGTATAATAGTGTCCGACAAAACATATATTTTGTTCTGGGGTGAAATTCAATTGCCAAAGTAGCAATACCCTGAATCTTGTGTCCCAGCACTGGCTGGTAAAGTATAATTGTGACCGCCAAAAGATATATTTTGTTGTGGGGTGAAATTCAATTGCCAAAATAGCAATAGCCTGAATCTGGTGATCCAGCAGTTGCTGGCCTAGTTTAAATCTGTCTGTAACAGGGTATATTTTGTTCTGGGGTGAAATTCAATTGCCAAAATAGCAATACCCTGAATCTGGTGTCCCAGCACTGGCTAGCAAAGTATAATAGTGTCCGCCAAAACATATATTTTGTTCTGGGGTGAAATTCAATTGCCAAAATAGCAATACCCTGAATCTGGTGTCCCAGCACAAGCTGGCAAAGTATAATAGTGTCCACCAAAACATATATTTTGTTCTGGGGTGAAATTCAATTGCCAAAGTAGCAATACCCTGAATCTGGTGTCCCAGCACTGGCTGGCAAAGTATAATAGTGACCGCCAAAACATATATTTTGTTCTGGGGTGAAATTCAATTGCCAAAATAGCAATACCCTGAATCTGGTGTCCCAGCACTGGCTGGCAAAGTATAATAGTGTCCTCCAAAACATATATATTTTATTCTGGGGTAAAATTCAGTTGCCAAAATAGCAATACCCTGAATCTGGTGTCCCAGCACTTGCTGGCAAAGAATAATAGTGTCCGCCAAAACATATATTTTGTTCTGGGGTAAAATTCACTTGCCAAAATAGCAATACCCTGAATCTGGTGTCCCAGCACTGGATGGCAAAGTATAATAGTGTCCGCCAAAACATATATTTTGTTCTGGGGTGAAATTCAATTGCCAAAATAGCAATACCCTGAATCTGGTGTCCAGCAGTTGCAGGCCTAGTTTAAATCTCTCCGTAACAGGGTATATTTTGTTCTGGGGTGAAATTCAATTGCCAAAATAGCAATACACTGAAGCTGGTGTCGCAGCACTTCCTGGCAAAGTGTAATAGTGTCAGACAAACAAATATTTTGTTCTGGGGTGAAATTCAATTGCCAAAATAGCAATACCATGAATCTGGTGTCCCAGCACTGGCTGGCAAAGTATAATAGTGTCCGTCAAAACATATATTTTGTTCTGGGGTGAAATTCAATTGCCAAAATAGCAATACCCTGAATCTGGTGTCCGAGCACTGGCTGGAAAAGTATAATAGTGTCCGCCAAAACATATATTTTGTTCTGGGGTGAAATTCAATTGCCAAAATAGCAATACCCTGAATCTGGTGTTCCAGCAGTTGCAGTCCTAGTTTAAATCTGTCCGTAACAGGGTATATTTTGTTCTGGGGTGAAATTCAATTGCCAAAATAGCAATACCCTGAATCTGGTTTTCCAGCAGTTGCTGGACTAGTTTAAATCTGTCTGTAACAGGGTATATTTTGTTCTGGGGTGAAATTCAATTACCAAAATAGCAATACCCTGAATCTGGTGTCCCAGCACTGGCTGGCAAAGTATAATAGTGTCCGCCAAAACATATATTTTGTTCTGGGGTGAAATTCAATTGCCAAAATAGCAATACCCTGATTCTGGTTCTCCAAGCACTGGCTGGCAAAGTATAATAGTGTCCGCCAAAACATATATTTTGTTCTGGGGTAAAATTCACTTGCCAAAATAGCAATACCCTGAATCTGGTGTCCTAGCACTGGCTGGCAAAGTATAATAGTGTCCGACAAAACAAATATTTTGTTCTTGGGTGAAATTCAATTGTCAAAATAGCAATACCCTGAATCTGGTGTTCCAGCAGTTGCAGGCCTAGTTTAAATCTGTCCGTAACAGGGTATATTTTGTTCTCGGGTGAAATTCAATTGCCAAAATAGCAATACCCTTAATCTGTTGTCCCAGCACTGGCTGGCAAAGTATAAAAGTGTCTGCCAAAACACATATTTTGTTCTGGGGTGAAATTCAATTACCAAAATAGCAATACCCTGAATCTGGTGATCCAGCAGTTGCAGGCCTAGTTTAAATCTGTCTGTAACAGGGTATATTTTGTTTTGGGGTGAAATTCAATTGCCAAAATAGCAATACCCTGAATCTGGTGTCCCAGCACTGGCTAGCAAAGTATAATAGTGTCTGCCAAAACATATATTTTGTTCTGGGGTGAAATTCAATTGCCAAAATAGCAATACCCTGAATCTGGTGTCCCACCACTGGCTGGCAAAGTATAATAGTGTCCTCCAAACCTTTATTTTGTTCTGGGGTGAAATTCAATTACCAAAATAGCAATACCCTGAATCTGGTGTCCCAGCACAAGCTGGCAAAGTATAATAGTGTCCACCAAAACATATATTTTGTTCTGGGGTGAAATTCAATTGCCAAAGTAGCAATACCCTGAATCTGGTGTCCCACCACTGGCTGGCAAAGTATAATAGTGTCCTCCAAACCTTTATTTTGTTCTGGGGTAAAATTCACTTGCCAAAATAGCAATACCCTGAATCTGGTGTCCCAGCACTGGCTAGCAAAGTATAATAGTGTCCGCCAAAACATATATTTTGTTCTGGGGTGAAATTCAATTGCCAAAATAGCAATACCCTGAATCTGGTGTCCCACCACTGGCTGGCAAAGTATAATAGTGTCCTCCAAACCTTTATTTTGTTCTGGGGTAAAATTCACTTGCCAAAATAGCAATACCCTGAATCTGGTGTCCTAGCACTGGCTGGCAAAGTATAATAGTGTCCGCCAAAACATATATTTTGTTCTGGGGTAAAATTCACTTGCCAAAATAGCAATACCCTGAATCTGGTGTCCCAGCACTAAGCTGGCAAAGTATAATAGTGTCCACCAAAACATATATTTTGTTCTGGGGTAAAATTCACTTGCCAAAATAGCAATACCCTGAATCTGGTGTCCCAGCACTGGCTGGCAAAGTATAATAGTGACCGCCAAAACATATATTTTATTTTAGGGGTTAAATTCAATTGCCAAAATAGCAATACCCTGATTCTGGTTGTCCCAGCACTGGCTGGAAAAGTATAATAGTGTCCGCCAAAACATATATTTTGTTGTGGGGTGAAATTCAATTGCCAAAATAGCAATACCCTGAATCTGGTGATCCAGCAGTTGCTGGCCTAGTTTAAATCTGTCTGTAACAGGGTATATTTTGTTCTGGGGTGAAATTCAATTGCCAAAATAGCAATACCCAGAATCTGGTGTCCCAGCACTGGCTAGCAAAGTATAATAGTGTCCGCCAAAACATATATTTTGTTCTGGGGTGAAATTCAATTGCCAAAATAGCAATACCCTGAATCTGGTGTCCCACCACTGGCTGGCAAAGTATAATAGTGTCCGCCAAACCTTAATTTTGTTCTGGGGTGAAATTCAATTACCAAAATAGCAATACCCTGAATCTGGTGTCCCAGCACAAGCTGGCAAAGTATAATAGTGTCCACCAAAACATATATTTTGTTCTGGGGTGAAATTCAATTGCCAAAGTAGCAATACCCTGAATCTGGTGTCCGAGCACTGGATGGAAAAGTATAATAGTGTCTGCCAAAACATATATTTTGTTCTGGGGTGAAATTCAATTACCAAAATAGCAATACCCTGAATCTGGTGTCCCAGCACTGGCTGGCAAAGTATAATAGTGACCGCCAAAAATATATTTTGTTCTGGGGTGAAATTCAATTGCCAAAATAGCAATACCCTGATTCTGGTTATCCCAGCACTGGCTGGCAAAGTATAATAGTGTCCGCCAAAACATATATTTTGTTCTGAGGTAAAATTCACTTGCCAAAATAGCAATACCCTGAATCTGGTGTCCCAGCACTGGCTGGCAAAGTATAATAGTGTCCGACAAAACAAATATTTTGTTCTGGGGTGAAATTCAATTGCCAAAATAGCAATACCCTGAATCTGGTGTTCCAGCAGTTGCAGGCCTAGTTTAAATCTGTCCGTAACAGGGTATATTTTGTTCTGGGGTGAAATTCAATTGCCAAAATAGCAGTACCCTGAATCTGTTGTTCCAGCACTGGCTGGCAAAGTATAATAGTGTCTGCCAAAACACATATTTTGTTATGGGGAGAAATTCAATTCCCAAAATAGCAATACCCTGAATCTGGTTTTCCAGCAGTTGCCTGACTAGTTTAAATCTGTCCGTAACAGGGTATATTTTGTTCTGGGGTGAAAGTCAATTACCAAAATAGCAATACCCTGAATCTGGTGTCCCAGCACTGGCTGGCAAAGAATAATAGTGACCGCCAAAAATATATTTTGTTCTGGGGTGAAATTCAATTGCCAAAATAGCAATACCCTGATTCTGGTTCTCCCAGCACTGGCTGGCAAAGTATAATAGTGTCTGCCAAAACATATATTTTGTTCTGGGGTAAAATTCACTTGCCAAAATAGGAATACCCTGAATCTGGTGTCCCAGCACTAGCTGGCAAAGTATAATAGTGTCCGCACAAAACATATATTTTGTTCTGGGGTGAAATTCAATTGCCAAAATAGCAATACCCTGAATCTGGTGTCCCAGCACTGGCTGGCAAAGTATAATAGTGTCCGCCAAAACATATATTTTGTTCTGGGGTGAAATTCAATTGCCAAAATAGCAATACCCTGAATCTGGTGTTCCAGCAGTTGCTGGCACAAGTATAAATAGTGTCCGCCAACAGCGTATATTTTGTTCTGGGGTGAAATTCAATTGCCAAAATAGCAATACCCTGAATCTGGTTGTCCCAGCACTGGCTGGCAAAGTATAATAGTGTCCGCCAAAACATATATTTTGTTCTGGGGTGAAATTCAATTGCCAAAATAGCAATACCCTGAATCTGGTGTCCCAGCAGTTGCTGGCCTAGTTTAATCGTGTCCGTAACAGAACATATATTTTGTTCTGGGGTGAAATTCATTGCCAAAATAGCAATACCCTGAATCTGGTGTCCCAGCACTGGCTGGCAAAGTATAATAGTGTCCGCCAAAACATATATTTTGTTCTGGGGTGAAATTCAATTGCCAAAATAGCAATACCCTGAATCTGGTGTCCCAGCACTGGCTGGCAAAGTATAATAGTGTCCGCCAAAACATATATTTTGTTCTGGGGTGAAATTCAATTGCCAAAATAGCAATACCCTGAATCTGGTGTTCCAGCAGTTGCAGGCCTAGTTTAATAGCTGTCCGTAACAGACGTATATTTTGTTCTGGGGTGAAATTCAATTGCCAAAATAGCAATACCCTGAATCTGGTGTCCCAGCACTGGCTGGCAAAGTATAATAGTGTCCGCCAAAACATATATTTTGTTCTGGGGTGAAATTCAATTGCCAAAATAGCAATACCCTGAATCTGGTGTCCCAGCACTGGCTGGCAAAGTCTAATAGTGTCCGCTAAAACATATATTTTGTTCTGGGGTGAAATTCACTTGCCAAAATAGCAATACCCTGAATCTGGTGTCCCAGCACTGGCTGGCAAAGTATAATAGTGTCCACTAAAACATATATTTTGTTCTGGGGTGAAATTCAATTGCCAAAATAGCAATACCCTGAATCTGGTGTCCCAGCACTGGCTGGCAAAGTATAATAGTGTCCGCCAAAACATATATTTTGTTCTGGGGTAAAATTCACTTGCCAAAATAGCAATACCCTGAATCTGGTGTCCCAGCACTGGCTGGCAAAGTATAATAGTGTCCGCACAAAACAAATATTTTGTTCTGGGGTGAAATTCAATTGCCAAAATAGCAATACCCTGAATCTGGTGTTCCAGCAGTTGCAGGCCTAGTTTAAATCTGTCCGTAACAGGGTATATTTTGTTCTGGGGTGAAATTCAATTGCCAAAATAGCAATACCCTGAATCTGGTGTCCCAGCACTGGCTGGCAAAGTATAATAGTGTCCGCCAAAACACATATTTTGTTCTGGGGTGAAATTCAATTGCCAAAATAGCAATACCCTGAATCTGGTGTTCCAGCAGTTGCTGGCCTAGTTTAAATCTGTCCGCAAAAGGTATATTTTGTTCTGGGGTGAAATTCAATTGCCAAAATAGCAATACCCTGAATCTGGTGTTCCAGCACTGGCTGGCAAAGTATAATAGTGTCTGCCAAAACATATATTTTGTTCTGGGGTGAAATTCAATTGCCAAAATAGCAATACCCTGAATCTGGTGTCCCAGCACTGGCTGGCAAAGTATAATAGTGACCGCCAAAACATATATTTTGTTCTGGGGTGAAATTCAATTGCCAAAATAGCAATACCCTGAATCTGGTTGTCCCAGCACTGGCTGGCAAAGTATAATAGTGTCCGCCAAAACATATATTTTGTTCTGGGGTGAAATTCACTTGCCAAAATAGCAATACCCTGAATCTGGTGTTCCAGCAGTTGCAGGCCTAAGTTTAATATCTGTCCGTAAAACGGTATATTTTGTTCTGGGGTGAAATTCAATTGCCAAAATAGCAATACCCTGAATCTGTTGTTCCAGCACTGGCTGGCAAAGTATAATAGTGTCCGCCAAAACACATATTTTGTTATGGGGAGAAATTCAATTGCCAAAATAGCAATACCCTGAATCTGGTTTTCCAGCAGTTGCTGGACTAGTTTAAATCTGTCCGTAACAGGGTATATTTTGTTCTGGGGTGAAATTCCATTGCCAAAATAGCAATACCCTGAATCTGGTGTCCCAGCACTCGCTGGCAAAGTATAATAGTGTCCGCCAAAACATATATTTTGTTCTGGGGTGAAATTCAATTACCAAAATAGCAATACCCTGAATCTGGTGTCCCAGCAGAGGCTGACAAAGTATAATAGTGTCCGCCAAAACATATATTTTGTTCTGGGGTGAAATTCAATTGCCAAAATAGCAATACCCTGAATCTGGTGTCCCACCACTGGCTGGCAAAGTATAATAGTGTCCGCCAAACCTTTATTTTGTTCTGGGGTGAAATTCAATTACCAAAATAGCAATACCCTGAATCTGGTGATCCAGCAGTTGCAGGCCTAGTTTAAATCTGTCTGTAACAGGGTATATTTTGTTTTGGGGTGAAATTCAATTGCCAAAATAGCAATACCCTGAATCTGGTGTCCCAGCACTGGCTAGCAAAGTATAATAGTGTCCGCCAAAACATTTATTTTGTTCTGGGGTGAAATTCAATTACCAAAATAGCAATACTCTGAATCTGGTGTCCCAGCACAAGCTGGCAAAGTATAATAGTGTCCACCAAAACATATATTTTGTTCTGGGGTGAAATTCAATTGCCAAAGTAGCAATACCCTGAATCTGGTGTCCCAGCACTGGCTGGCAAAGTATAATAGTGTCCTCCAAAACTTTATTTTGTTCTGGGGTAAAATTCACTTGCCAAAATAGCAATACCCTGAATCTGGTGTCCCAGCACTGGCTAGCAAAGTATAATAGTGTCCGCCAAAACATATATTTTGTTCTGGGGTGAAATTCAATTGCCAAAATAGCAATACCCTGAATCTGGTGTCCCAGCACTGGCTAGCAAAGTATAATAGTGTCCGCCAAATATTTATTTTGTTCTGGGGTGAAATTCAATTACCAAAATAGCAATACTCTGAATCTGGTGTGCCAGCACAAGCTGGCAAAGTATAATAGTGTCCACCAAAACATATATTTTGTTCTGGGGTGAAATTCAATTGCCAAAGTAGCAATACCCTGAATCTGGTGACCCAGCACTGGTTGGCAAAGAATAATAGTGTCCGCCAAAACATATATTTTGTTCTGGGTTGAAATTCAATTGCCAAAATAGCAATACCCTGATTCTGCTTCTCCCAGCACTGGCTGGCAAAGTATAATAGTGTCCGCCAAAACATATATTTTGTTCTGGGGTGAAATTCAATTGCCAAAATAGCAATACCCTGAATCTGGTGTCCCAGCACTGGCTAGCAAAGAATAATAGTGTCCGCCAAAACATATATTTTGTTCTGGGGTGAAATTCAATTGCCAAAATAGCAATACCCTGAATCTGGTGTTCCAGCAGTTGCAGTTCTAGTTTAAATCTGTCCGTACCAGGGTATATTTTGTTGTGGGGTTAAATTCCATTGCCAAAATAGCAATACCCTGAATCTGGTGTCCCACCACTTGCTGGCAAAGTATAATAGTGTCCGCCAAACCTTTATTTTGATCTGTGGTGAAATTCAATTACCAAAATAGCAATACCCTGAATCTGGTGTCCCAGCACTCGCTGGCAAAGTATAATAGTGTCCGCCAAAACATATATTTTGTTCTGGGGTGAAATTCAATTGCCAAAATAGCAATACCCTGAATCTGGTGTTCCAGCAGTTGCAGTCCTAGTTTAAATCTGTCCGTAACAGGGTATATTTTGTTCTGGGGTGAAATTCAATTGCCAAAATAGCAATACCCTGAATCTGTTGTTCCAGCACTGGCTGGCAAAGTATAATAGTGTCTGCCAAAACACATATTTTGATATGGGGAGAAATTCAATTGCCAAAATAGCAATACCCTGAATCTGGTTTTCCAGCAGTTGCTGGACTAGTTTAAATCTGTCTGTAACAGGGTATATTTTGTTCTGGGGTGAAATTCAATTACCAAAATAGCAATACTCTGAATCTGGTGTCCCAGCACTGGCTGGCAAAGTATAATAGTGTCCGCCAAACCTTTATTTTGTTCTGGGGTGAAATTCAATTACCAAAATAGCAATACCCTGAATCTGGTGTCCCAGCACAAGCTGGCAAAGTATAATAGTGTCCACCAAAACATATATTTTGTTCTGGGGTGAAATTCAAATACCAAAATAGCAATACCCTGAATCTGGTGTCCCAGCACTGGCTGGCAAAGTATAATAGTGTCCGCCAAAACATATATTTTGTTCTGGGGTGAAATTCAATTGCCAAAATAGCAATACCCTGAATCTGGTGATCCAGCAGTTGCAGGCCTAGTTTAAATCTGTCTGTAACAGGGTATATTTTGTTCTGGGGTGAAATTCAATTGCCAAAATAGCAATACTCTGAATCTGGTGTCCCAGCACTGGCTAGCAAAGTATAATAGTGTCCGCCACAACATATATTTTCTTCTGGGGTGAAATTCAATTGCCAAAATAGCAATACCCTGAATCTGGTGTCCAGCAGTTGCAGGCCTAGTTTAAATCTCTCCGTAACAGGGTATATTTTGTTCTGGGGTGAAATTCAATTACCAAAATAGCAATACACTGAAGCTGGTGTCGCAGCACTGGCTGGCAAAGTGTAATAGTGTCCGACAAACAAATATTTTGTTCTGGGGTGAAATTCAATTGCCAAAATAGCAATACCATGAATCTGGTGTCCCAGCACTGGCTGGCAAAGTATAATAGTGTCCGTCAAAACATATATTTTGTTCTGGGGTGAAATTCAATTGCCAAAATAGCAATACCCTGAATCTGGTGTCCAAGCACTGGCTGGCAAAGTATAATAGTGTCCTCCAAAACATATATATTTTATTCTGGGGTAAAGTTCAGTTGCCAAAATAGCAATACCCTGAACCTGGTGTCCCAGCACTGGCTGGCAAAGAATAATAGTGTCCGCCAAAACATATATTTTGTTCTGGGGTGAAATTCAATTGCCAAAATAGCAATACCCTGATTCTAGTTCTCCCAGCACTGGCTGGCAAAGTATAATATTGTCTGCCAAAACATATATTTTGTTCTGGGGTAAAATTCACTTGCCAAAATAGGAATACCCTGAATCTGGTGTCCTAGCACTGGCTGGCAAAGTATAATAGTGTCCGACAAAACAAATATTTTGTTATGGGGAGAAATTCAATTGCCAAAATAGCAATACCCTGAATCTGGTTTTCCAGCAGTTGCTGGACTAGTTTAAATCTGTCCGTAACAGGGTATATTTTGTTCTGGGGTGAAATTCCATTGCCAGAATAGCAATACCCTGATTCTGGTGTCCCAGCACTCGCTGGCAAAGTATAATAGTGTCCGCCAAAACATATATTTTGTTCTGGGGTGAAATTCAATTACCAAAATAGCAATACCCTGAATCTGGTGTCCCAGCACAGGCTGACAAAGTATAATAGAGTCCGCCAAAACATATATTTTGTTCTGGGGTGAAATTCAATTGCCAAAATAGCAATACCCTGAATCTGGTGTCCCACCACTGGCTGGCAAAGTATAATAGTGTCCGCCAAACCTTTATTTTGTTCTGGGGTGAAATTCAATTACCAAAATAGCAATACCCTGAATCTGGTGATCCAGCAGTTGCAGGCCTAGTTTAAATCTGTCTGTAACAGGGTATATTTTGTTTTGGGGTGAAATTCAATTGCCAAAATAGCAATACCCTGAATCTGGTGTCCCAGCACTGGCTAGCAAAGTATAATAGTGTCCGCCAAAACATATATTTTGATCTGGGGTGAAATTCATTACAAAAATAGCAATACCCTGAATCTGGTGTCCCACCACTGGCTGGCAAAGTATAATAGTGTCCTCCAAACCTTTATTTTGTTCTGGGGTGAAATTCAATTACCAAAATAGCAATACCCTGAATCTGGTGTCCCAGCACAAGCTGGCAAAGTATAATAGTGTCCACCAAAACATATATTTTGTTCTGGGGTGAAATTCAATTGCCAAAGTAGCAATACCCTGAATCTGGTGTCCCACCACTGGCTGGCAAAGTATAATAGTGTCCTCCAAACCTTTATTTTGTTCTGGGGTAAAATTCACTTGCCAAAATAGCAATACCCTGAATCTGGTGTCCCAGCACTGGCTAGCAAAGTATAATAGTGTCCGCCAAAACATATATTTTGTTCTGGGGTGAAATTCAATTGCCAAAATAGCAATACCCTGAATCTGGTGTCCCAGCACTGGCTAGCAAAGTATAATAGTGTCCGCCAAATATTTATTTTGTTCTGGGGTGAAATTCAATTACCAAAATAGCAATACTCTGAATCTGGTGTGCCAGCACAAGCTGGCAAAGTATAATAGTGTCCACCAAAACATATATTTTGTTCTGGGGTGAAATTCAATTGCCAAAGTAGCAATACCCTGAATCTGGTGACCCAGCACTGGTTGGCAAAGAATAATAGTGTCCGCCAAAACATATATTTTGTTCTGGGTTGAAATTCAATTGCCAAAATAGCAATACCCTGATTCTGCTTCTCCCAGCACTGGCTGGCAAAGTATAATAGTGTCCGCCAAAACATATATTTTGTTCTGGGGTGAAATTCAATTGCCAAAATAGCAATACCCTGAATCTGGTGTCCCAGCACTGGCTAGCAAAGAATAATAGTGTCCGCCAAAACATATATTTTGTTCTGGGGTGAAATTCAATTGCCAAAATAGCAATACCCTGAATCTGGTGTTCCAGCAGTTGCAGTTCTAGTTTAAATCTGTCCGTACCAGGGTATATTTTGTTGTGGGGTTAAATTCCATTGCCAAAATAGCAATACCCTGAATCTGGTGTCCCACCACTTGCTGGCAAAGTATAATAGTGTCCGCCAAACCTTTATTTTGATCTGTGGTGAAATTCAATTACCAAAATAGCAATACCCTGAATCTGGTGTCCCAGCACTCGCTGGCAAAGTATAATAGTGTCCGCCAAAACATATATTTTGTTCTGGGGTGAAATTCAATTGCCAAAATAGCAATACCCTGAATCTGGTGTTCCAGCAGTTGCAGTCCTAGTTTAAATCTGTCCGTAACAGGGTATATTTTGTTCTGGGGTGAAATTCAATTGCCAAAATAGCAATACCCTGAATCTGTTGTTCCAGCACTGGCTGGCAAAGTATAATAGTGTCTGCCAAAACACATATTTTGATATGGGGAGAAATTCAATTGCCAAAATAGCAATACCCTGAATCTGGTTTTCCAGCAGTTGCTGGACTAGTTTAAATCTGTCTGTAACAGGGTATATTTTGTTCTGGGGTGAAATTCAATTACCAAAATAGCAATACTCTGAATCTGGTGTCCCAGCACTGGCTGGCAAAGTATAATAGTGTCCGCCAAACCTTTATTTTGTTCTGGGGTGAAATTCAATTACCAAAATAGCAATACCCTGAATCTGGTGTCCCAGCACAAGCTGGCAAAGTATAATAGTGTCCACCAAAACATATATTTTGTTCTGGGGTGAAATTCAAATACCAAAATAGCAATACCCTGAATCTGGTGTCCCAGCACTGGCTGGCAAAGTATAATAGTGTCCGCCAAAACATATATTTTGTTCTGGGGTGAAATTCAATTGCCAAAATAGCAATACCCTGAATCTGGTGATCCAGCAGTTGCAGGCCTAGTTTAAATCTGTCTGTAACAGGGTATATTTTGTTCTGGGGTGAAATTCAATTGCCAAAATAGCAATACTCTGAATCTGGTGTCCCAGCACTGGCTAGCAAAGTATAATAGTGTCCGCCACAACATATATTTTCTTCTGGGGTGAAATTCAATTGCCAAAATAGCAATACCCTGAATCTGGTGTCCAGCAGTTGCAGGCCTAGTTTAAATCTCTCCGTAACAGGGTATATTTTGTTCTGGGGTGAAATTCAATTACCAAAATAGCAATACACTGAAGCTGGTGTCGCAGCACTGGCTGGCAAAGTGTAATAGTGTCCGACAAACAAATATTTTGTTCTGGGGTGAAATTCAATTGCCAAAATAGCAATACCATGAATCTGGTGTCCCAGCACTGGCTGGCAAAGTATAATAGTGTCCGTCAAAACATATATTTTGTTCTGGGGTGAAATTCAATTGCCAAAATAGCAATACCCTGAATCTGGTGTCCAAGCACTGGCTGGCAAAGTATAATAGTGTCCTCCAAAACATATATATTTTATTCTGGGGTAAAGTTCAGTTGCCAAAATAGCAATACCCTGAACCTGGTGTCCCAGCACTGGCTGGCAAAGAATAATAGTGTCCGCCAAAACATATATTTTGTTCTGGGGTGAAATTCAATTGCCAAAATAGCAATACCCTGATTCTAGTTCTCCCAGCACTGGCTGGCAAAGTATAATATTGTCTGCCAAAACATATATTTTGTTCTGGGGTAAAATTCACTTGCCAAAATAGGAATACCCTGAATCTGGTGTCCTAGCACTGGCTGGCAAAGTATAATAGTGTCCGACAAAACAAATATTTTGTTATGGGGAGAAATTCAATTGCCAAAATAGCAATACCCTGAATCTGGTTTTCCAGCAGTTGCTGGACTAGTTTAAATCTGTCCGTAACAGGGTATATTTTGTTCTGGGGTGAAATTCCATTGCCAGAATAGCAATACCCTGATTCTGGTGTCCCAGCACTCGCTGGCAAAGTATAATAGTGTCCGCCAAAACATATATTTTGTTCTGGGGTGAAATTCAATTACCAAAATAGCAATACCCTGAATCTGGTGTCCCAGCACAGGCTGACAAAGTATAATAGAGTCCGCCAAAACATATATTTTGTTCTGGGGTGAAATTCAATTGCCAAAATAGCAATACCCTGAATCTGGTGTCCCACCACTGGCTGGCAAAGTATAATAGTGTCCGCCAAACCTTTATTTTGTTCTGGGGTGAAATTCAATTACCAAAATAGCAATACCCTGAATCTGGTGATCCAGCAGTTGCAGGCCTAGTTTAAATCTGTCTGTAACAGGGTATATTTTGTTTTGGGGTGAAATTCAATTGCCAAAATAGCAATACCCTGAATCTGGTGTCCCAGCACTGGCTAGCAAAGTATAATAGTGTCCGCCAAAACATATATTTTGATCTGGGGTGAAATTCATTACAAAAATAGCAATACCCTGAATCTGGTGTCCCACCACTGGCTGGCAAAGTATAATAGTGTCCTCCAAACCTTTATTTTGTTCTGGGGTGAAATTCAATTACCAAAATAGCAATACCCTGAATCTGGTGTCCCAGCACAAGCTGGCAAAGTATAATAGTGTCCACCAAAACATATATTTTGTTCTGGGGTGAAATTCAATTGCCAAAGTAGCAATACCCTGAATCTGGTGTCCCACCACTGGCTGGCAAAGTATAATAGTGTCCTCCAAACCTTTATTTTGTTCTGGGGTAAAATTCACTTGCCAAAATAGCAATACCCTGAATCTGGTGTCCCAGCACTGGCTAGCAAAGTATAATAGTGTCCGCCAAAACATATATTTTGTTCTGGGGTGAAATTCAATTGCCAAAATAGCAATACCCTGAATCTGGTGTCCCAGCACTGGCTGGCAAAGTATAATAGTGTCCGCCAAAACCTATATTTTGTTCTGGGGTAAAATTCACTTGCCAAAATAGCAATACCCTGAATCTGGTGTCCCAGCACTGGCTGGCAAAGTATAATAGTGTCCGCCAAAACATATATTTTGTTCTGGGGTAAAATTCACTTGCCAAAATAGCAATACCCTGAATCTGGTGTCCTAGCACTGGCTGGCAAAGTATAATAGTGTCCGACAAAACATATATTTTGTTCTGGGGTGAAATTCAATTGCCAAAATAGCAATACCCTGAATCTGGTGTTCCAGCAGTTGCTGGACTAGTTTAAATCTGTCCGCTAACAGGGTATATTTTGTTCTGGGGTGAAATTCAATTGCCAAAATAGCAATACCCTGAATCTGGTGTCCCAGCACTGGCTGGCAAAGTATAATAGTGTCCGCCAAAACATATATTTTGTTCTGGGGTGAAATTCAATTGCCAAAATAGCAATACCCTGAATCTGGTGTCCCAGCACTGGCTGGCAAAGTATAATAGTGTCCGCCAAAACATATATTTTGTTCTGGGGTGAAATTCAATTGCCAAAATAGCAATACCCTGAATCTGGTGTCCCAGCACTGGCTGGCAAAGTATAATAGTGTCCGCCAAAACATATATTTTGTTCTGGGGTGAAATTCAATTGCCAAAATAGCAATACCCTGAATCTGGTGATCCCAGCAGTTGCAGGCCTAGTTTAAATCTGTCTGTAACAGGGTATATTTTGTTCTGGGGTGAAATTCAATTGCCAAAATAGCAATACCCTGAATCTGGTGTCCCAGCACTGGCTAGCAAAGTATAATAGTGTCCGCCAAAACATATATTTTGTTCTGGGGTGAAATTCAATTGCCAAAATAGCAATACCCTGAATCTGGTGTCCCACCACTGGCTGGCAAAGTATAATAGTGTCCGCCAAACCTTTATTTTGTTCTGGGGTGAAATTCAATTACCAAAATAGCAATACCCTGAATCTGGTGTCCCAGCACAAGCTGGCAAAGTATAATAGTGTCCACCAAAACATATATTTTGTTCTGGGGTGAAATTCAATTGCCAAAGTAGCAATACCCTGAATCTGGTGTCCCAGCACTGGCTGGCAAAGTATAATAGTGTCCGCCAAAACATATATTTTGTTCTGGGGTGAAATTCAATTGCCAAAATAGCAATACCCTGAATCTGGTGTCCCAGCACTGGCTGGCAAAGTATAATAGTGTCCGCCAAAACATATATTTTGTTCTGGGGTGAAATTCAATTGCCAAAATAGCAATACCCTGAATCTGGTGTCCCAGCACTGGCTGGCAAAGTATAATAGTGTCCGCCAAACACATATATTTTGTTCTGGGGTAAAATTCACTTGCCAAAATAGCAATACCCTGAATCTGGTGTCCCAGCACTGGCTGGCAAAGTATAATAGTGTCCGCCAAAACATATATTTTGTTCTGGGGTGAAATTCAATTGCCAAAATAGCAATACCCTGAATCTGGTGTCCCAGCACTGGCTGGCAAAGTATAATAGTGTCCGCCAAAACATATATTTTGTTCTGGGGTGAAATTCAATTGCCAAAATAGCAATACCCTGAATCTGGTGTCCCAGCACTGGCTGGCAAAGTATAATAGTGTCCGCCAAAACATATATTTTGTTCTGGGGTGAAATTCAATTGCCAAAATAGCAATACCCTGAATCTGGTGTCCAGCAGTTGCTGGCCTAGTTTAAATACTGTCCGTAACAGGGTATATTTTGTTCTGGGGTGAAATTCAATTGCCAAAATAGCAATACCCTGAATCTGGTGTCCCAGCACTGGCTGGCAAAGTATAATAGTGTCCGCCAAAACATATATTTTGTTCTGGGGTGAAATTCAATTGCCAAAATAGCAATACCCTGAATCTGGTGTCCCAGCACTGGCTGGCAAAGTATAATAGTGTCCGCCAAAACATATATTTTGTTCTGGGGTGAAATTCACTTGCCAAAATAGCAATACCCTGAATCTGGTGTCCCAGCACTGGCTGGCAAAGTATAATAGTGTCCGACAAAACAAATATTTTGTTCTGGGGTGAAATTCAATTGCCAAAATAGCAATACCCTGATTCTGGTTATCCCAGCACTGGCAGGCAAAGTATAATAGTGTCCGCCAAAACATATATTTTGTTCTGGGGTAAAATTCACTTGCCAAAATAGCAATACCCTGAATCTGGTGTCCCAGCACTGGCTGGCAAAGTATAATAGTGTCCGACAAAACAAATATTTTGTTCTGGGGTGAAATTCAATTGCCAAAATAGCAATACCCTGAATCTGGTGTTCCAGCAGTTGCAGGCCTAGTTTAAATCTGTCCGTAAAAGGGTATATTTTGTTCTGGGGTGAAATTCAATTGCCAAAATAGCAATACCCTGAATCTGGTGTCCCAGCACTCGCTGGCAAAGTATAATAGTGTCCGCCAAAACATATATTTTGTTCTGGGGTGAAATTCAAATACCAAAATAGCAATACCCTGAATCTGGTGTCCCAGCACTGGCTAGCAAAGTATAATAGTGTAAGCCAAAACATATATTTTGTTCTGGGGTGAAATTCAATTGCCAAAATAGCAATACCCTGAATCTGGTGTCCCACCACTGGCTGGCAAAGTATAATAGTGTCCTCCAAACCTTTATTTTGTTCTGGGGTGAAATTCAATTACCAAAATAGCAATACCCTGAATCTGGTGTCACAGCACAAGCTGGCAAAGTATAATAGTGTCCACCAAAACATATATTTTGTTCTGGGGTGAAATTCAATTGCCAAAGTAGCAATACCCTGAATCTGGTGTCCCACCACTGGCTGGCAAAGTATAATAGTGTCCTCCAAACCTTTATTTTGTTCTGGGGTAAAATTCACTTGCCAAAATAGCAATACCCTGAATCTGGTGTCCCAGCACTGGCTAGCAAAGTATAATAGTGTCCGCCAAAACATATATTTTGTTCTGGGGTGAAATTCAATTGCCAAAATAGCAATACCCTGAATCTGGTGTCCCACCACTGGCTGGCAAAGTATAATAGTGTCCTCCAAACATATATTTTGTTCTGGGGTGAAATTCAATTGCCAGAATAGCAATACCCTGAATCTGGTGTTCCAGCACTGGCTGGCAAAGTATAATAGTGTCCGCCAAAGCATTATTTTGTTCTGGGGTGAAATTCAATTACCAAAATAGCAATACCCTGAATCTGGTGTCCCAGCACAAGCTGGCAAAGTATAATAGTGTCCACCAAAACATATATTTTGTTCTGGGGTGAAATTCAAATACCAAAATAGAAATACCCTGAATCTGGTGTCCCAGCACTAGCTGGCAAAGTATAATAGTGTCCGCCAAAACATATATTTTGTTCTGGGGTGAAATTCAATTGCCACAATAGCAATACCCTGAATCTGGTGATCCAGCAGTTGCAGGCCTAGTTTAAATCTGTCTGTAACAGGGTATATTTTGTTCTGGGGTGAATTTCAATTGCCAAAATAGCAATACCCTGAATCTGGTGTCCCAGCACTGGCTAGCAAAGTATAATAGTGTCCGCCACAACATATATTTTGTTCTGGGGTGAAATTCAATTGCCAAAATAGCAATACCCTGAATCTGGTGTCCAGCAGTTGCAGGCCTAGTTTAAATCTCTCCGTAACAGGGTATATTTTGTTCTGGGGTGAAATTCAATTACCAAAATAGCAATACACTGAAGCTGGTGTCGCAGCACTGGCTGGCAAAGTGTAATAGTGTCCGACAAACAAATATTTTGTTCTGGGGTGAAATTCAATTGCCAAAATAGCAATACCATGAATCTGGTGTCCCAGCACTGGCTGGCAAAGTATAATAGTGTCCGTCAAAACATATATTTTGTTCTGGGGTGAAATTCAATAGCCAAAATAGCAATACCCTGAATCTGGTGTCCGAGCACTGGCTGGAAAAGTATAATAGTGTCCGCCAAAACATATATTTTGTTCTGGGGTGAAATTCAATTACCAAAATAGCAATACCCTGATTCTGGTTCTCCCAGCACTGGCTGGAAAAGTAGAATAGTGTCTGCCAAAACATATATTTTGTTGTAGGTGAAATTCAATTGCCAAAATAGCAATCCCCTGATTCTGGTTCTCCCACCACTGGCTGGCAAAGTATAATAGTGTCCGGCAAAACATATATTTTGTTCTGGGGTAAAATTCACTTGCCAAAATAGCAATACCCTGAATCTGGTGTCCCAGCACTTGCTGGCAAAGTATGATAGAGTCCGACAAAACAAATATTTTGTTCTGGGGTGAAATTCAATTGCCAAAATAGCAATACACTGAATCTGGTGTTCCAGCAGTTGCAGGCCTAGTTTAAATCTGTCCGTAACAGGGTATATTTTGTTCTGGGGTGAAATTCAATTGCCAAAATAGCAATACCCTGAATCTGTTGTCCCAGCAGTTGCTGGACTAGTTTAAATCTGTCCGTAACAGGGTATATTTTGTTCAGGGGTGAAATTCCATTGCCAGAATAGCAATACCTTGAATCTGGTGTCCCAGCACTGGCTGGCAAAGTATAATAGTGTCCGCCAAAACATATATTTTGTTCTGGGGTAAAATTCACTTGCCAAAATAGCAATACCCTGAATCTGGTGTCCCAGCACTGGCTGGCAAAGTATAATAGTGTCCGACAAAACAAATATTTTGTTCTGGGGTGAAATTCAATTGCCAAAATAGCAATACCCTGAATCTGGTGTTCCAGCAGTTGCAGGCCTAGTTTAAAGGGAACCTGTCACCAGGAAATTCACTGATAAACCAGGCATGCTGCCTTGTAGGGCTCACTCTGCTGAATATAATGATACCTTTTACTTGGTGATCTGGTGCTTTATTGTGGAGAAATAGTACTTTTAATCCATATGCTAATGAGCTGATTTGAGTCCAGTAGTTGATATGAGTCCAGCGTTTTTTCTATTTAGAGCTATAGCCACTCCCCTATTCACTTCTTCAGTTGTAAAAGGGGCGTGGTTTATTACATCATTCATTCATTTTAATAACTGGTGGGAAATGAATAACAGGGAATGCTTAGGTAAAAAAAGGGGGAGGAATATATTATTGAAGTTAGTAATTATAATAAGGGCTAGTTTATTCATGGGGTGATAAACACATGATGGCTGATAAGGGACATGTCGCCGTGGGTATGGCAGTTAGGCTTTAAAGTGAAAGGCAGCAAGGCTTGTATTGGCTATAATGCAGGTCATTTTTTAAACCACGCCCCTTTTACAACTGAAGAAGTAAATAGGGGAGGGGCTACAGCTCTGAATAGAAAAAATGCTGGACTCATATCAACTACTGGACTCAAATCAGCTCATTAGCATATGGATTAAAAGTAATATTTCTCCACAATAAAGCAACAGATCATCAAGTAAAAGGTATAATTATATTCAGCAGGGTGAGTCCTACAAGGCAGCATGCCTGGTTTATCAGTGAATTTCCTGGTGACAGGTTCTCTTTAAATCTGTCCGTAACAGGGTATATTTTGTTCTGGGGTGAAATTCAATTGCCAAAATAGCAGTACCCTGAATCTGTTGTTCCAGCACTGGCTGGCAAAGTATAATAGTGTCTGCCAAAACACATATTTTGTTATGGGGAGAAATTCAATTCCCAAAATAGCAATACCCTGAATCTGGTTTTCCAGCAGTTGCCTGACTAGTTTAAATCTGTCCGTAACAGGGTATATTTTGTTCTGGGCTGAAAGTCAATTACCAAAATAGCAATACCCTGAATCTGGTGTCCCAGCACTGGCTGGCAAAGTATAATAGTGACCGCCAAAAAATATATTTTGTTCTGGGGTGAAATTCAATTGCCAAAATAGCAATACCCTGATTCTGGTTCTCCCAGCACTGGCTGGCAAAGTATAATAGTGTCTGCCAAAACATATATTTTGTTCTGGGGTAAAATTCACTTGCCAAAAAAGGAATACCCTGAATCTGGTGTCCTAGCACTGGCTGGCAAAGTATAATAGTGTCCGACAAAACAAATATTTTGTTCTGGGGTGAAATTCAATTGCCAAAATAGCAATACCCTGAATCTGGTGTTCCAGCAGTTGCAGGCCTAGTTTAAATCTGTCCGTAACAGGGTATATTTTGTTCTGGGGTGAAATTCAATTGCCAAAATAGCAATACCCTGAATCTGTTGTTCCAGCATTGTCTGGCAAAGTAAAATAGTGTCTGCCAAAACACATATTTTGTTATGGGGAGAAATTCAATTACCAAAATAGCAATACCCTGAATCTGGTGTCCCAGCACAGGCTGACAAAGTATAATAGTGTCCGCCAAAACATATATTTTGTTCTGGGGTGAAATTAAATTGCCAAAATAGCAATACCCTGAATCTGGTGTCCCACCACTGGCTGGCAAAGTATAATAGTGTCCGCCAAACCTTTATTTTGTTCTGGGGTGAAATTCAATTACCAAAATAGCAATACCCTGAATCTGGTGATCCAGCAGTTGCAGGCCTAGTTTAAATCTGTCTGTAACAGGGTATATTTTGTTCTGGGGTGAAATTCAATTGCCAAAGTAGCAATACCCTGAATCTGGTGTCCCTCCACTGGCTGGCAAAGTATAATAGTGTCCTCCAAACCTTTATTTTGTTCTGGGGTAAAATTCACTTGCCAAAATAGCAATACCCTGAATCTGGTGTCCCAGCACTGGCTAGCAAAGTATAATAGTGTCCTCCAAAACATATATTTTGTTCTGGGGTGAAATTCAATTGCCAAAATAGCAATGCCCTGATTCTGCTTCTCCCAGCACTGGCTGGCAAAGTATAACAGTGTCCGCCAAAACATATATTTTGTTCTGGGGTGAAATTCAATTGCCAAAATAGCAATACCCTGAATCTGGTGTCCCAGCACTGGCTAGCAAAGAATAATAGTGTCCGCCAAAACATATATTTTGTTCTGGGGTGAAATTCAATTGCCAAAATAGCAATACCCTGAATCTGGTGTTCCAGCAGTTGCAGTACTAGTTTAAATCTGTCCGTACCAGGGTATATTTTGTTCTGGGGTTAAATTCCATTGCCAAAATAGCAATACCCTGAATCTGGTGTCCCACCACTTGCTGGCAAAGTATAATAGTGTCCGCCAAACCTTTATTTTGTTCTGTGGTGAAATTCAATTACCAAAATAGCAATACCCTGAATCTGGTGTCCCAGCACAAGCTGGCAAAGTATAATAGTGTCCACCAAAACATATATTTTGTTCTGGGGTGAAATTCCATTGCCAGAATAGCAATACCCTGAATCTGGTGTCCCAGCACTCGCTGGCAAAGTATAATAGTGTCCACCAAAACATATATTTTGTTCTGGGGTGAAATTCAATTGCCAAAATAGCAATACCCTGAATCTGGTTTTCCAGCAGTTGCAGGCCTAGTTTAAATCTGTCCGTAACAGGGTATATTTTGTTCTGGGGTGAAATTCAATTACCAAAATAGCAATACCCTGAATCTGGTGTCCCAGCACTGGCTGGCAAAGTATAATAGTGTCCGCCAAAACATATATTTTGTTCTGAGGTGAAATTCAATTGCCAAAATAGCAATACCCTGATTCTGGTTCTCCCAGCACTGGCTGGCAAAGTATAATAGTGTCCGCCAAAACATATATTTTGTTCTGGGGTAAAATTCACTTGCCAAAATAGCAATACCCTGAATCTGGTGTCCTAGCACTGGCTGGCAAAGTATAATAGTGTCCGACAAAACAAATATTTTGTTCTTGGGTGAAATTCAATTGTCAAAATAGCAATACCCTGAGTCTGGTGTTCCAGCAGTTGCAGGCCTAGTTTAAATCTGTACGTAACAGGGTATATTTTGTTCTCGGGTGAAATTCAATTGCCAAAATAGCAATACCCTTAATCTGTTGTCCCAGCACTGGCTGGCATCGTATAAAAGTGTCTGCCAAAACACATATTTTGTTCTGGGGAGAAATTCAATTGCCAAAATAGCAATACTCTGAATCTGGTGTCCCAGCACTGGCTGACAAAGTATAATAGTGTCCGCCAAAACATATATTTTGTTCTGTGGTGAAATTCAATTGCCAAAGTAGCAATACCCTGAATCTGGTGTCCCAGCACTGGCTGGCAAAGTATAATAGTGACCGCCAAAACATATATTTTATTCTAGGGGTTAAATTCAATTGCCAAAATAGCAATACCCTGATTCTGGTTGTCCCAGCACTGGCTGGAAAAGTATAATAGTGTCCGCCAAAACATATATTTTGTTGAGGGGTGAAATTCAATTGCCAAAATAGCAATACCATGAATATGGTGATCCAGCAGTTGCAAGCCTAGTTTAAATCTGTCTGTAACAGGGTATATTTTGTTCTGGGGTGAAATTCAATTGCCAAAATAGCAATACCCTGAATCTGGTGTCCCAGCACTGGCTAGCAAAGTATAATAGTGTCCGCCAAAACATATATTTTGTTCTGGGGTGAAATTCAATTGCCAAAATAGCAATACCCTGAATCTGGTGTTCCAGCAGTTGCAGTACTAGTTTAAATCTGTCCGTACCAGGGTATATTTTGTTCTGGGGTGAAATTCCATTGCCAAAATAGCAATACCCTGAATCTGGTGTCCCACCACTGGCTGGCAAAGTATAATAGTGTCTGCCAAACCTTTATTTTGTTCTGGGGTGAAATTCAATTACCAAAATAGCATTACCCTGAATCTGGTGTCCCAGCACAAGCTGGCAAAGTATAATAGTGTCCACCAAAACATATATTTTGTTCTGGGGTGAAATTCAAATACCAAAATAGCAATACCCTGAATCTGGTGTCCCAGCACTGGCTGGCAAAGTATAATAGTGTCCGCCAAAACATATATTTTGTTCTGGGGTGAAATTCAATTGCCAAAGTAGCAATAACCTGAATCTGGTGTCCCAGCACTGGCTGGCAAAGTATAATAGTGACGGCCAAAACATATATTTTGTTCTGGGGTGAAATTCAATTGCCAAAATAGCAATACCCTGATTCTGGTTCTCCCAGCACTGGCTGGAAAAGTAGAATAGTGTCTGCCAAAACATATATTTTGTTGTAGGTGAAATTCAATTGCCAAAATAGCAATCCCCTGATTCTGGTTCTCCCACCACTGGCTGGCAAAGTATAATAGTGTCCGGCAAAACATATATTTTGTTCTGGGGTAAAATTCACTTGCCAAAATAGCAATACCCTGAATCTGGTGTCCCAGCACTTGCTGGCAAAGTATGATAGAGTCCGACAAAACATATATTTTGTTCTGGGGTGAAATTCAATTGCCAAAATAGCAATACCCTGAATCTGGTGTTCCAGCAGTTGCAGGCCTAGTTTAAATCTGTCCGTAACAGGGTATATATTGTTCTGGGGTGAAATTCAATTGCCAAAATAGCAGTACCCTGAATCTGTTGTTCCAGCACTGGCTGGCAAAGTATAATAGTATCTGCCAAAACACATATTTTGTTATGGGGAGAAATTCAATTCCCAAAATAGCAATACCCTGAATCTGGTTTTCCAGCAGTTGCCTGACTAGTTTAAATCTGTCCGTAACAGGGTATATTTTGTTCTGGGGTGAAATTCAATTACCAAAATAGCAATACACTGAATCTGGTGTCCCAGCACTGGCTGGCAAAGTATAATAGTGACCGCCAAAAAATATATTTTGTTCTGGGGTGAAATTCAATTGCCAAAATAGCAATACCCTGATTCTGGTTCTCCCAGCACTGGCTGGCAAAGTATAATAGTGTACGCCAAAACATATATTTTGTTCTGGGGTAAAATTCACTTGCCAAAATAGCAATACCCTGAATCTGGTGTCCTAGCACTGGCTGGCAAAGTATAATAGTGTCCGACAAAACATATATTTTGTTCTGGGGTGAAATTCAATTGCCAAAGTAGCAATACCCTGAATCTGATGTCCCAGCACTGGCTGGTAAAGTATAATAGTGACCGACAAAACATATATTTTGTTGTGGGGTGAAATTCAATTGCCAAAATAGCAATACCCTGAATCTGGTGATCCAGCAGTTGCAGGCCTAGTTTAAATCTGTCTGTAACAGGGTATATTTTGTTCTGGGGTGAAATTCAATTGCCAAAATAGCAATACCCTGAATCTGGTGTCCCAGCACTGGCTAGCAAAGTATAATAGTGTCCGCTAAAACATATATTTTGTTCTGGGGTGAAATTCAATTGCCAAAATAGCAATACCCTGAATCTGGTGTCCCACCACTGGCTGGCAAAGTATAATAGTGTCCGCCAAACCTTTATTTTGTTCTGGGGTGAAATTCAATTACCAAAATAGCAATACCCTGAATCTGGTGTCCCAGCACAAGCTGGCAAAGTATAATAGTGTCCACCAAAACATATATTTTGTTCTGGGGTGAAATTCAATTGCCAAAGTAGCAATACCCTGAATCTGGTGTCCCAGCACTGGCTGACAAAGTATAATAGTGACCGCCAAAACATATATTTTGTTCTGGGGTGAAATTCAATTGCCAAAATAGCAATACCCTGATTCTGCTTCTCCCAGCACTGGCTGGCAAAGTATAATAGTGTCCTCCAAAACATATATATTTTATTCTGGGGTAAAATTCAGTTGCCAAAATAGCAATACCCTGAATCTGGTGTCCCAGCACTGGCTGGCAAAGAATAATAGTGTCCGCCAAAACATATATTTTGTTCTGGGGTAAAATTCACTTGCCAAAATAGCAATACCCTGAATCTGGTGTCCCAGCACTGGATGGCAAAGTATAATAGTGTCCGCCAAAACATATATTTTGTTCTAGGGTGAAATTCAATTGCCAAAATAGCAATACCCTGAATCTGGTGTCCAGCAGTTGCAGGCCTAGTTTAAATCTCTCCGTAACAGGGTATATTTTGTTCTGGGGTGAAATTCAATTGCCAAAATAGCAATACCATGAATCTGGTGTCCCAGCACTGGCTGGCAAAGTATAATAGTGTCCGTCAAAACATATATTTTGTTCTGGGGTGAAATTCAATTACCAAAATAGCAATACCCTGAATCTGGTGTCCGAGCACTGGCTGGAAAAGTATATTAGTGTCCGCCAAAACATATATTTTGTTCTGGGGTGAAATTCAATTACCAAAATAGCAATACCCTGAATCTGGTGTCCCAGCACTGGCTGGCAAAGTATAATAGTGACCGCTAAAAAATATATTTTGTTCTGGGGTGAAATTCAATTGCCAAAATAGCAATACCCTGATTCTGGTTATCCCAGCACTGGCAGGCAAAGTATAATAGTGTCCGCCAAAACATATATTTTGTTCTGGGGTAAAATTCACTTGCCAAAATAGCAATACCCTGAATCTGGTGTCCCAGCACTAGCTGGCAAAGTATAATAGTGTCCGACAAAACAAATATTTTGTTCTGGGGTGAAATTCAATTGCCAAAATAGCAATACCCTGAATCTGGTGTTCCAGCAGTTGCAGGCCTAGTTTAAATCTGTCCGTAACAGGGTATATTTTGTTCTGGGGTGAAATTCAATTGCCAAAATAGCAGTACCCTGAATCTGTTGTTCCAGCACTGGCTGGCAAAGTATAATAGTGTCTGCCAAAACACATATTTTGTTATGGGGAGAAATTCAATTCCCAAAATAGCAATACCCTGAATCTGGTTTTCCAGCAGTTGCTGGACTAGTTTAAATCTGTCCGTAACAGGGTATATTTTGTTCTGGGGTGAAATTCAATTACCAAAATAGCAATACCCTGAATCTGGTGTTCCAGCACTGGATGGCAAAGTATAATAGTGTCCGCCAAAACATATATTTTGTTCTGGGGTGAAATTCAATTGCCAAAATAGCAATACCCTGAATCTGGTGTCCAGCAGTTGCAGGCCTAGTTTAAATCTCTCCGTAACAGGGTATATTTTGTTCTGGGGTGAAATTCAATTACCAAAATAGCAATACCCTGAAGCTGGTGTCGCATCACTGGCTGGCAAAGTGTAATAGTGTCCGACAAACAAATATTTTGTTCTGGGATGAAATTCAATTGCCAAAATAGCAATACCATGAATCTGGTGTCCCAGCTCTGGCTGGCAAAGTATAATAGTGTCCGTCAAAACATATATTTTGTTCTGGGGTGAAATTCAATTGCCAAAATAGCAATACCCTGAATCTGGTGTCCGAGCACTGGCTGGAAAAGTATAATAGTGTCCGCCAAAACATATATTTTGTTCTGGGGTGAAATTCAATTACCAAAATAGCAATACCCTGAATCTGGTGTCCCAGCACTGGCTGGCAAAGTATAATAGTGACCGCCAAAAAATATATTTTGTTCTGGGGTGAAATTCAATTGCCAAAATAGCAATACCCTAATTCTGGTTATCCCAGCACTGGCTGGCAAAGTATAATAGTGTCCGCCAAAACATATATTTTGTTCTGGGGTAAAATTCACTTGCCAAAATAGCAATACCCTGAATCTGGTGTCCCAGCACTGGATGGCAAAGTATAATAGTGTCGTCCAAAACATATATTTTGTTCTGGGGTGAAATTCAATTGCCAAAATAGCAATACCCTGAATCTGGTGTCCAGCAGTTGCAGGCCTAGTTTAAATCTCTCCGTAACAGGGTATATTTTGTTCTGGGGTGAAATTCAATTACCAAAATAGCAATACCCTGAAGCTGGTGTCGCAGCACTGGCTGTCAAAGTGTAATAGTGTCCGACAAACAAATATTTTGTTCTGGGGTGAAATTCAATTGCCAAAATAGCAATACCATGAATCTGGTGTCCCAGCACTGGCTGGCAAAGTATAATAGTGTCCGTCAAAACATATATTTTGTTCTGAGGTGAAATTCAATTGCCAAAATAGCAATACCCTGAATCTGGTGTCCGAGCACTGGCTGGAAAAGTATAATAGTGTCCGCCAAAACATATATTTTGTTCTGGGGTGAAATTCAATTACCAAAATAGCAATACCCTAAATCTGGTGTCCCAGCACTGGCTGGCAAAGTATAATAGTGACCGCTAAAAAATATATTTTGTTCTGGGGTGAAATTCAATTGCCAAAATAGCAATACCCTGATTCTGGTTATCCCAGCACTGGCTGGCAAAGTATAATAGTGTCTGCCAAAACATATATTTTGTTCTGGGGTAAAATTCACTTGCCAAAATAGCAATACCCTGAATCTGGTGTCCCAGCACTGGCTGGCAAAGTATAATAGTGTCCGACAAAACAAATATTTTGTTCTGGGGTGAAATTCAATTGCCAAAATAGCAATACCCTGAATCTGGTGTTCCAGCAGTTGCAGGCCTAGTTTAAATCTGTCCGTAACAGGGTATATTTTGTTCTGGGGTGAAATTCAATTGCCAAAATAGCAGTACCCTGAATCTGTTGTTCCAGCACTGGCTGGCAAAGTATAATAGTGTCTGCCAAAACACATATTTTGTTATGGGGAGAAATTCAATTCCCAAAATAGCAATACCCTGAATCTGGTTTTCCAGCAGTTGCTGGACTAGTTTAAATCTGTCCGTAACAGGGTATATTTTGTTCTGGGGTGAGATTCAATTACCAAAATAGCAATACCCTGAATCTGGTGTCCCAGCACTGGCTGGCAAAGTATAATAGCGACCGCCAAAAAATATATTTTGTTCTGGGGTGAAATTCAATTGCCAAAATAGCAATACCCTGATTCTGGTTGTCCCAGCACTGGCTGACAAAGTATAATAGTGTCCGCCAAAACATATATTTTGTTCTGGGGTGAAATTCAATTGCCAAAATAGCAATACCCTGAATCTGGTGTCCCACCACTGGCTGGCAAAGTATAATAGTGTCCGCCAATCCTTTATTTTGCTCTGGGGTGAAATTCAATTACCAAAATAGCAATACCCTGAATCTGGTGATCCAGCAGTTGCAGGCCTTGTTTAAATCTGTCTGTAACTGGGTATATTTTGTTTTGGGGTGAAATTCAATTGCCAAAATAGCAATACCCTGAATCTGGTGTCCCAGCACTGGCTAGCAAAGTATAATAGTGTCCGCCAAAACATATATTTTGTTCTGGGGTGAAATTCAATTGCCAAAATAGCAATACCCTGAATCTGGTGTCCCACCACTGGCTGGCAAAGTATAATAGTGTCCGCCAATCCTTTATTTTGCTCTGGGGTGAAATTCAATTACCAAAATAGCAATACCCTGAATCTGGTGTCCCAGCACAAGCTGGCAAAGTATAATAGTGTCCACCAAAACATATATTTTGTTCTGGGGTGAAAATCAATTGCCAAAGTAGCAATACCCTGAATCTGGTGTCCCAGCACTGACTGGCAAAGTATAATAGTGACCGCCAAAACATATATTTTGTTCTGGGGTGAAATTCAATTGCCAAAATAGCAATACCCTGATTCTGCTTCTCCCAGCACTGGCTGGCAAAGTATAATAGTGTCCGCCAAAACATATATTTTGTTCTGGAGTAAAATTCACTTGCCAAAATAGCAATACCCTGAATATGGTGTCCCTGCACTGGTTGGAAAAGTATAATAGTGTCCTCCAAAACATATATTTTGTTCTGGGGTGAAATTCAATTGCCAAAATAGCAATACCCTGAATCTGATGTCCCAGCACTGGCTGGCAAAGTATATTAGTGTCCTCCAAAACATATATATTTTATTCTGGGGTAAAATTTAGTTGCCAAAATAGCAATACCCTGAATCTGGTGTCCCAGCACTGGCTGGCAAACAATAATTGTGTCCGCCAAAACATATATTTTGTTCTGTGGTAAAATTGACTTGCCAAAATAGCAATACCCTGAATCTGGTGTCCAGCAGTTGCAGGCCTAGTTTAAATCTCTCCGTAACAGGGTATATTTTGATGGTTATCCCAGCACTGGCTGGCAAAGTATAATAGTGTCCGCCAAAACATATATTTTGTTCTGGGGTAAAATTCACTTGCCAAAATTGCAATACCCTGAATCTGGTGTCCCAGCACTTGCTGGCAAAGTATAATAGTGTCCGACAAAACAAATATTTTGTTCTGGGGTGAAATTCAATTGCCAAAATAGCAATACCCTGAATCTGGTGTTCCAGCAGTTGCAGGCCTAGTTTAAATCTGTCCGTAACAGGGTATATTTTGTTCTGTGGTGAAATTCAATTGCCAAAATAGCAGTACCCTGAATCTGTTGTTCCAGCACTGGCTGGCAAAGTAAAATAGTGTCTGCCAAAACACATATTTTGTTATGGGGAGAAATTCAATTCCCAAAATAGCAATACCCTGAATCTGGTTTTCCAGCAGTTGCTGGACTAGTTTAAATCTGTCCGTAACAGGGTATATTTTGTTCTGGGGTGAAATTCAATTACCAAAATAGCAATACCCTGAATCTGGTGTCCCAGCACTGGCTGGCAAAGTATAATAGTGACGGCCAAAAATATATTTTGTTCTGGGGTGAAATTCAATTACCAAAATAGCAATACCCTGAAGCTGGTGTCGCAGCACTGGCTGGCAAAGTGTAATAGTGTCCGACAAACAAATATTTTGTTCTGGGGTGAAATTCAATTGCCAAAATAGCAATACCCTGAATCTGGTGTCCGAGCACTGGCTGGAAAAGTATAATAGTGTCCGCCAAAACATATATTTTGTTCTGGGGTGAAATTCAATTACCAAAATAGCAATACCCTGAATCTGGTGTCCCAGCACTGGCTGGCAAAGTATAATAGTGACCGCCAAAAATATATTTTGTTCTGGGGTGAAATTCAATTGCCAAAATAGCAATACCCTGATTCTGGTTATCCCAGCACTGGCTGGCAAAGTATAATAGTGTCCGCCAAAACATATATTTTGTTCTGGGGTAAAATTCACTTGCCAAAATAGCAATACCCTGAATCTGGTGTCCCAGAACTGGCTGGCTAAGTATAATAGTGTCCGTCAAAACAAATATTTTGTTCTGGGGTGAAATTCAATTGCCAAAATAGCAATACCCTGAATCTGGTGTTCCAGCAGTTGCAGGCCTAGTTTAAATCTGTCCGTAACAGGGTATATTTTGTTCTGGGGTGAAATTCAATTGCCAAAATAGCAGTACCCTGAATCTGTTGTTCCAGCACTGGCTGGCAAAGTAAAATAGTGTCTGCCAAAACACATATTTTGTTATGGGGAGAAATTCAATTCCCAAAATAGTAATACCCTGAATCTGGTTTTCCAGCAGTAGCTGGACTAGTTTAAATCTGTCTGTAACAGGGTATATTTTGTTCTGGGGTGGAATTCAATTACCAAAATAGCAATACCCTGAATCTGGTGTCCCAGCACTGGCTGGCAAAGTATAATAGTGACGGCCAAAAAATATATTTTGTTCTGGGGTGAAATTCAATTGCCAAAATAGCAATACCCTGATTCTGGTTCTCCCAGCACTGGCTGGCAAAGTATAATAGTGTCCACTCAAACATATATTTTGTTCTGGTGTAAAATTCACTTGCCAAAATAGGAATACCCTGAATCTGGTGTTCCAGCAGTTGCAGGCCTAGTTTAAATCTGTCCGTAACAGGGTATATTTTGTTCTGGGGTGAAATTCAATTGCCAAAATAGCAATACCCTTAATCTGTTGTCCCAGCACTGGCTGGCAAAGTATAATAGTGTCTGCCAAAACACATATTTTGTTATGGGGAGAAATTCAATTGCCAAAATAGCAATACCCTGAATCTGGTATTCCAGCAGTTGCTGGACTAGTTTAAATCTGTCCGTAACAGGGTATATTTTGTCCTGGGGTGAAATCCTATTGCCAGAATAGCAATACCCTGAATCTGGTGTCCCAGCACTCGCTGGCAAAGTATAATAGTGTCCGCCAAAACATATATTTTGTTCTGGGGTGAAATTCAATTACCAAAATAGCAATACCCTGAATCTGGTGTCCCAGCACTGGCTGACAAAGTATAATAGTGTCCACCAAAACATATATTTTGTTCTGGTGTGAAATTCAATTGACAAAATAGCAATACCCTGAATCTGGTGTCCCACCACTGGCTGGCAAAGTATTATAGTGTCCGCCAAACCTTTATTTTGTTCTGGGGTGAAATTCAATTACCAAAATAGCAATACCCTGAATCTGGTGATCCAGCAGTTGCAGGCCTAGTTTAAATCTGTCTGTAACAGGGTATATTTTGTTTTGGGGTGAAATTCAATTGCCAAAATAGCAATACCCTTAATCTGGTGTCCCAGCACTGGCTAGCAAAGTATAATAGTGTCCGCCAAAACATATATTTTGTTCTGGGGTGAAATTCAATTGCCAAAATAGCAATACCCTGAATCTGGTGTTCCAGCAGTTGCAGGCCTAGTTTAAATCTGTCCGTAACAGGGTATATTTTGTTCTGGGGTGAAATTCAATTGCCAAAATAGCAATACCCTGATTCTGGTTCTCCCAGCACTGGCTGGCAAAGTATAATAGTGTCCGCCCAAACATATATTTTGTTATGGGGAGAAATTCACTTGCCAAAATAGGAATACCCTGAATCTGGTGTTCCAGCAGTTGCAGGCCTAGTTTAAATCTGTCCGTAACAGGGTATATTTTGTTCTGGGGTGAAATTCAATTGCCAAAATAGCAATACCCTTAATCTGGTGTCCCAGCACTGGCTGGCAAAGTATAATAGTGTCTGCCAAAACACATATTTTGTTATGGGGAGAAATTCAATTGCCAAAATAGCAATACCCTGAATCTGGTTTTCCAGCAGTTGCTGGACTAGTTTAAATCTGTCCGTAACAGGGTATATTTTGTTCTGGGGTGAAATTCCATTGCCAGAATAGCAATACCCTGAATCTGGTGTCCCAGCACTGGCTAGCAAAGTATAATAGTGTCCGCCAAAACATATATTTTGTTCTGGGGTGAAATTCAATTGCCAAAATAGCAATACCCTGAATCTGGTGTCCCACCACTGGCTGGCAAAGTATAATAGTGTCCGCCAAACCTTTATTTTGTTCTGGGGTGAAATTCAATTACCAAAATAGCAATACCCTGAATCTGGTGTCCCAGCACAAGCTGGCAAAGTATAATAGTGTCCACCAAAACATATATTTTGTTCTGGGGTGAAAATCAATTGCCAAAGTAGCAATACCCTGAATCTGGTGTCCCAGCACTGACTGGCAAAGTATAATAGTGACCGCCAAAACATATATTTTGTTCTGGGGTGAAATTCAATTGCCAAAATAGCAATACCCTGATTCTGCTTCTCCCAGCACTGGCTGGCAAAGTATAATAGTGTCCGCCAAAACATATATTTTGTTCTGCAGTAAAATTCACTTGCCAAAATAGCAATACCCTAAATATGGTGTCCCTGCACTGGTTGGAAAAGTATAATAGTGTCCACCAAAACATATATTTTGTTCTGGGGTGAAATTCAATTGCCAAAATAGCAATACCCTGAATCTGATGTCCCAGCACTGGCTGGCAAAGTATATTAGTGTCCTCCAAAACATATATATTTTATTCTGGGGTAAAATTTAGTTGCCAAAATAGCAATACCCTGAATCTGGTGTCCCAGCACTGGCTGGCAAACAATAATTGTGTCCGCCAAAACATATATTTTGTTCTGTGGTAAAATTGACTTGCCAAAATAGCAATACCCTGAATCTGGTGTCCAGCAGTTGCAGGCCTAGTTTAAATCTCTCCGTAACAGGGTATATTTTGATGGTTATCCCAGCACTGGCTGGCAAAGTATAATAGTGTCCGCCAAAACATATATTTTGTTCTGGGGTAAAATTCACTTGCCAAAATTGCAATACCCTGAATCTGGTGTCCCAGCACTTGCTGGCAAAGTATAATAGTGTCCGACAAAACAAATATTTTGTTCTGGGGTGAAATTCAATTGCCAAAATAGCAATACCCTGAATCTGGTGTTCCAGCAGTTGCAGGCCTAGTTTAAATCTGTCCGTAACAGGGTATATTTTGTTCTGTGGTGAAATTCAATTGCCAAAATAGCAGTACCCTGAATCTGTTGTTCCAGCACTGGCTGGCAAAGTAAAATAGTGTCTGCCAAAACACATATTTTGTTATGGGGAGAAATTCAATTCCCAAAATAGCAATACCCTGAATCTGGTTTTCCAGCAGTTGCTGGACTAGTTTAAATCTGTCCGTAACAGGGTATATTTTGTTCTGGGGTGAAATTCAATTACCAAAATAGCAATACCCTGAATCTGGTGTCCCAGCACTGGCTGGCAAAGTATAATAGTGACGGCCAAAAAATATATTTTGTTCTGGGGTGAAATTCAATTACCAAAATAGCAATACCCTGAAGCTGGTGTCGCAGCACTGGCTGGCAAAGTGTAATAGTGTCCGACAAACAAATATTTTGTTCTGGGGTGAAATTCAATTGCCAAAATAGCAATACCCTGAATCTGGTGTCCGAGCACTGGCTGGAAAAGTATAATAGTGTCCGCCAAAACATATATTTTGTTCTGGGGTGAAATTCAATTACCAAAATAGCAATACCCTGAATCTTGTGTCCCAGCACTGGCTGGCAAAGTATAATAGTGACCGCCAAAAAATATATTTTGTTCTGGGGTGAAATTCAATTGCCAAAATAGCAATACCCTGATTCTGGTTATCCCAGCACTGGCTGGCAAAGTATAATAGTGTCCGCCAAAACATATATTTTGTTCTGGGGTAAAATTCACTTGCCAAAATAGCAATACCCTGAATCTGGTGTCCCAGAACTGGCTGGCTAAGTATAATAGTGTCCGTCAAAACAAATATTTTGTTCTGGGGTGAAATTCAATTGCCAAAATAGCAATACCCTGAATCTGGTGTTCCAGCAGTTGCAGGCCTAGTTTAAATCTGTCCGTAAAAGGGTATATTTTGTTCTGGGGTGAAATTCAATTGCCAAAATAGCAGTACCCTGAATCTGTTGTTCCAGCACTGGCTGGCAAAGTAAAATAGTGTCTGCCAAAACACATATTTTGTTATGGGGAGAAATTCAATTCCCAAAATAGTAATACCCTGAATCTGGTTTTCCAGCAGTAGCTGGACTAGTTTAAATCTGTCTGTAACAGGGTATATTTTGTTCTGGGGTGAAATTCAATTACCAAAATAGCAATACCCTGAATCTGGTGTCCCAGCACTGGCTGGCAAAGTATAATAGTGACGGCCAAAAAATATATTTTGTTCTGGGGTGAAATTCAATTGCCAAAATAGCAATACCCTGATTCTGGTTCTCCCAGCACTGGCTGGCAAAGTATAATAGTGTCCGCCCAAACATATATTTTGTTCTGGTGTAAAATTCACTTGCCAAAATAGGAATACCCTGAATCTGGTGTTCCAGCAGTTGCAGGCCTAGTTTAAATCTGTCCGTAACAGGGTATATTTTGTTCTGGGGTGAAATTCAATTGCCAAAATAGCAATACCCTTAATCTGTTGTCCCAGCACTGGCTGGCAAAGTATAATAGTGTCTGCCAAAACACATATTTTGTTATGGGGAGAAATTCAATTGCCAAAATAGCAATACCCTGAATCTGGTTTTCCAGCAGTTGCTGGACTAGTTTAAATCTGTCCGTAACAGGGTATATTTTGTTCTGGGGTGAAATTCCTATTGCCAGAATAGCAATACCCTGAATCTGGTGTCCCAGCACTCGCTGGCAAAGTATAATAGTGTCCGCCAAAACATATATTTTGTTCTGGGGTGAAATTCAATTACCAAAATAGCAATACCCTGAATCTGGTGTCCCAGCACTGGCTGACAAAGTATAATAGTGTCCACCAAAACATATATTTTGTTCTGGTGTGAAATTCAATTGACAAAATAGCAATACCCTGAATCTGGTGTCCCACCACTGGCTGGCAAAGTATTATAGTGTCCGCCAAACCTTTATTTTGTTCTGGGGTGAAATTCAATTACCAAAATAGCAATACCCTGAATCTGGTGATCCAGCAGTTGCAGGCCTAGTTTAAATCTGTCTGTAACAGGGTATATTTTGTTTTGGGGTGAAATTCAATTGCCAAAATAGCAATACCCTTAATCTGGTGTCCCAGCACTGGCTAGCAAAGTATAATAGTGTCCGCCAAAACATATATTTTGTTCTGGGGTGAAATTCAATTGCCAAAATAGCAATACCCTGAATCTGGTGTTCCAGCAGTTGCAGGCCTAGTTTAAATCTGTCCGTAACAGGGTATATTTTGTTCTGGGGTGAAATTCAATTGCCAAAATAGCAGTACCCTGAATCTGTTGTTCCAGCACTGGCTGGCAAAGTAAAATAGTGTCTGCCAAAACACATATTTTGTTATGGGGAGAAATTCAATTCCCAAAATAGTAATACCCTGAATCTGGTTTTCCAGCAGTAGCTGGACTAGTTTAAATCTGTCTGTAACAGGGTATATTTTGTTCTGGGGTGAAATTCAATTACCAAAATAGAAATACCCTGAATCTGGTGTCCCAGCACTGGCTGGCAAAGTATAATAGTGACCGCCAAAACATATATTTTGTTCTGGGGTTAAATTCAATTGCTAAAATAGCAATACCCTGAATCTGGTGTCCCAGCACTGGCTGGCAAAGTATAATAGTGACCGCCAAAACATATATTTTGTTCTGGGGTGAAATTCAATTGCTAAAATAGCAATACCCTGAATCTGGTGTCCCAGCACTGGCTGGAAAAGTATAATAGTGTCCGCCAAAACATATATTTTGTTCTGGGTTGAAATTCAATTGCCAAAGTAGCAATACCCTGAATCTGGTGTCCCAGCACTGGCTGGCAAAGTATAATAGTGACCGCCAAAAAATATATTTTGTTCTGGGGTGAAATTCAATTGCCAAAATAGCAATCCCCTGATTCTGGTTCTCCCACCACTGGCTGGCAAAGTATAATAGTGTCCGCCAAAACATATATTTTGTTCTGGGGTAAAATTCACTTGCCAAAATAGCAATACCCTGAATATGGTGTCCCAGCACTGGTTGGCAAAGTATAATAGTGTCCGCCAAAACATATATTTTGTTCTGGTGTGAAATTCAATTGCCAAAATAGCAATACCCTGAATCTGGTGATCCAGCAGTTGCAGGCCTAGTTTAAATCTGTCTGTAACAGGGTATATTTTGTTTTGGGGTGAAATTCAATTGCCAAAATAGCAATACCCTTAATCTGGTGTCCCAGCACTGGCTAGCAAAGTATAATAGTGTCCGCCAAAACATATATTTTGTTCTGGGGTGAAATTCAATTGCCAAAATAGCAATACCCTGAATCTGGTGTTCCAGCAGTTGCAGGCCTAGTTTAAATCTGTCCGTAACAGGGTATATTTTGTTCTGGGGTGAAATTCAATTGCCAAAATAGCAGTACCCTTAATTTGGTGTCCCAGCACTGGCTGGCAAAGTATATTAGTGTACGCCAAAACATATATTTTGTTCTGGGGTGAAATTCAATTGCCAAAATAGTAATACCCTGAATCTGGTTTTCCAGCAGTTGCAGGCCTAGTTTAAATCTGTCTGTAACAGGGTATATTTTGTTCTGGGGTGAAATTCAATTACCAAAATAGCAATACCCTGAATCTGGTGTCCCAGCACTGGCTGGCAAAGTATAATAGTGTCCGCCAAAACAAATATTTTGTTCTGGGGTTAAATTCAATTGCTAAAATAGCAATACCCTGAATCTGGTGTCCCAGCACTGGCTGGCAAAATTTAATAGTGTACGCCAAAACATATATTTTGTTCTGGGGTGAAATTCAATTGCCAAAATAGCAATACCCTGAATCTGGTGTCCAAGCACTGGCTGGCAAAGTATAATGGTGTCCGCCAAAACATATATTTTGTTTTGGGGTGACATTCACTTGCCAAAATAGCAATACCCTGAATCTAGTGTCTCAGCACTGGCTGGCAAAATATAATAGTGTCCGCCAAAACATAAATTTTTTTCTGGGGTAAAATTCACTTGCCAAAATAGCAATACCCTTAATCTGGTGTCCTAGCACTGGCTGGCAAAGTATAATAGTGTCCGCCAAAACATATATTTTGTTCTGGGGTGAAATTCAATTGCTAAAATAGCAATACCCTGAATCTGGTGTTCCAGCAGTTGCAGGCCTAGTTTAAATCTGTTCGTAACAGGGTATATTTTGTTCTGGGGTGAAATTCAATTACCAAAATAGCAATACCCTGAATCTGGTGTCCCAGCACTGGCTGGCAAAGTATAATAGTGTCCGCCAAAACATATATTTTGTTCTGGGGTGAAATTCAATTGCCAAAATAGCAATACCCTGATTCTGGTTCTCCCAGCACTGGCTGGCAAAGTATAATAGTGTCCGCCAAAACATATATTTTGTTCTGGGGTAAAATTCACTTGCCAAAATAGGAATACCCTGAATCTGGTGTCCTAGCACTGGCTGGCAAAGTATAATAGTGTCCGACAAAACATATATTTTGTTCTGGGGTGAAATTCAATTGCCAAAGTAGCAATACCCTGAATCTGGTGTCTCAGCACTGGCTGGCAAAGTATAATAGTAACATAAACATAGTAACATAGTATATAAGACCGAAAAAAGACATTTGTCCATCCAGTTCGGCCTGTTTCCTACAAGTTGATCCAGAGGAAGGCAAAAAACCCCTGTGAGGCAGAAGCCAATTTTCCTCACTTAAGGGGAAAAAAAAATTCCTTCCCGACTCCAATCAGGCAGTCAGAATAACTCCCTGGATCAACGACCCCTCTCTAGTAGCTATAGCCTGTAATATTATTACACTCCAGAAATAAATCCAGTCCCCTCTTGAATTCCTTTATTGTACTCACCATCACCACCTCCTCAGGCAGAGAGTTCCATAGTCTCACTGCTCTTACAGTGAAGAATCCTTTTCTATGTTTGTGTACAAACCTTCTTTCATCCAGACGCAGAGGATGTCCCCTTGTCACAGTCAGAGTCCTGGGGATAAATAGATGATGGGACAGATCTCTGTACTGACCCCTGATATATTTATACATAGTTATTAGATCTCCCCTCAGTCGTCTTTTTTCTAAAGTGAATAACCCTAATTTTGATAACCTTTCAGTGTACTGTAGATCCCTCATTCCAGTTATTACTTTAGTTGCCCTCCTCTGAACCCTCTCTAGCTCTGCTATGTCTGTCTTGTTCACAGGAGCCCAGAACTGTACACAGTACTCCATGTGTGGTCTAACCAGTGATTTGTAAAGTGGTAGGACTATGTTCTCATCACGGGCGTCTATGCCCTTTGATGCAACCCATTATCTTATTGGCCTTGGCAGTAGCTGCCTGACACTGGTTTTTGCAGCTTAATTTGCTGTTTATTAAAATTCCTAGATCCTTTTCCATGTCAGTGTTACCGAGTGTTTTACCATTTAATATGTACGGGTGACTTGCATTATTCCTTCCCATGTGCATAACTTTACATTTGTCAGTGTTAAACCTCATCTGCCATTTTCTGCCCAAGCCTCCAATCTATCCAGATCCCTCTGTAGCAGAAAACTGTCCTCTTCAGTGTTAATTACTTTACACAGTTTAGTGTCATCTGCAAAAATAGATATTTTTACTGTGCAAGCCTTCTACAAGATCATTAATAAATATATTGAAGAGAATAGGGCCCAATACTGACCCTGAGGTACCCCACTAGTTACAGTGACCCAATCTGAGTATCTACCGTTAATAACCACCCTCTGTTTTCTGTCACTCAGCCAGTTACTTACCCACATACAGACATTTTCTCCCAGTCCGAGCATCCTCATTTTATATACTAACCTTTTATGAGGTACGGTGTCAAATGCTTTGGAGAAGTCCAGATATACTGACGTCCATTGATTCGCCTCTGTCAAGTCTAGAACTTACCTCCTCATAGAAGCTGATTAAATTTGTTTGGCATGACCGATCCCTCATGAAGCCATGCTGATATGGCGTTATTTGCTTATTTTCATTGAGATACTCCAAAATAGCATCTCTTAGAAACCCTTCAAACAGTTTACCAACAATAGATGTTAAACTTACCGGCCTATAATTTCCAGGCTCTGTTTTTGGACCCTTTTTGAATATTGGCACCACATTTGCTATGCGCCAATCCTGTGGAACATTCCCTGTTATTAGAGAGTCCGTAAATATCAGAAATAATGGTCTGGCTATGACATCACTTAATTCCCTTAGGATACGGGGGTGTATGCCATCCGGTCCTGGCGATTTGTCTATTTTAATCTTTTTAAGTCGCTGTTGTACTTCTTCCTGGGTCAGACAGGGCACTTTTAATGGGGATTTACTTTTACATTCTGCATTTCATCTGACAGTTTATTTTCCTCAGTGAATATAGTGGAGAAAAAATATTTAATAGTTTTGCTTTATCCTCGTCGCTCTCTGCAACACCCCTCATTGCTATGTAGAGGGCCGACTCCTTCAGATTTATATTTTTACTATTTATATAATTGAAGAACATTTTAGGGTTAGTTTTACTCTCTTTGGCAATTAATCTCTCGGTCTCTAGTTTGGCAAATTTTATTCGTTTTTACATATTCTATTTTTTTCCTTATAGTTTATCAGTGCTTCCTGGCTCCCCTCCTGTTTTAGCGATTTATATGCTTTCTTTTTGTCATTTATTGCCTTCTTTACGGTTCCATTTATCCACATTGGTCTCTTATTGTTCCTTAGCCTTTTATTCCTATAAGGTATGTACCTCTCACAATTAGATGTTACAATGCTTTTAAAAATCTCCCATTTTATGGTTGTATTTTTATTTTTGAGGACTTTGTCCCAGTTAGTTAGGCCTATGGCCTCGCTTAGTTGGCTAAATTTTGCTTTTTTGAAGTTTGGTATTTTTGTTCCTCCCTTTAGAAACTCTCGTTTGAAGGATAATTGGAAGGTTATAACTTTATGGTCACTATTTCCCAGGTGTCCCCCAACCTGTACATCTGTTGTTCTATCAGGTCTATTGGTTAATACTAAGTCCAGTATGGCCGTCCCTCTAGTGGGGTCCTGAACCAGTTGGGAAAGGAAATTGTCTTTGGCTATTGCCAAAACATATATTTTCTTCTGTGGTGAAATTCAATTGCCAAAATAGCAATACCCTGATTCTGGTTCTCCCATCACTGGCTGGAAAAGTATAATAGTGTCCGCCAAAACATATATTTTGTTCTGGGGTGAAATTCAATTACCAAAATAGCAATACCCTGAATCTGGTGTCCCAGCACTGGCTGGAAAAGTATAATAGTGTCCGCCAAAACATATATTTTGTTCTGGGGTGAAATTCAATTACCAAAATTGCAATACCCTGAATCTGGTGTCCCAGCACTGGCTGGCAAAGTATAATAGTGACCGCCAAAAAATATATTTTGTTCTTGGGTGAAATTCAATTGCCATAATAGCAATACCCTGATTCTGGTTCTCCCAGCACTGGCTGGCAAAGTATAATAGTGTCCGCCAAAACATATATTTTGTTCTAGGGTAAAATTCACTTGCCAAAATAGCAATACCCTGAATCTGGTGTCCTAGCACTGGATGGCAAAGTATAATAGTGTCCGACAAAACATATATTTTGTTCTGGGGTGAAATTCAATTGCCAAAGTAGCAATACCCTGAATCTGGTGTCCCAGCACTGGCTGGTAAAGTATAATAGTGACCGCCAAAACATATATTTTGTTGTGGGGTGAAATTCAATTGCCAAAATAGCAATACCCTGAATCTGGTGATCCAGCAGTTGCAGGCCTAGTTTAAGTCTGTCTGTAACAGGGTATATTTTGTTCTGGGGTGAAATTCAATTGCCAAAATAGCAATACCCTGAATCTGGTGTCCCACCACTGGCTGGCAAAGTATAATAGTGTCCGCCAAACCTTTATTTTGTTCTGGGGTGAAATTCAATTACCAAAATAGCAATACCCTGAATCTGGTGTCCCACCACTGGCTGGCAAAGTATAATAGTGTCCGCCAAACCTTTATTTTGTTCTGGGGTGAAATTCAATTGCCAAAATAGCAATACCCTGAATCTGGTATCCCAGCACTGGCTGGCAAAGTATAATAGTGTCCTCCAAAACATATATATTTTATTCTGGGGTAAAATTCAGTTGCCAAAATAGCAATACCCTGAATCTGGTGTCCCAGCACTGGTTGGCAAAGAATAATAATGTCCGCCAAAACATATATTTTGTTCTGGTGTAAAATTCCAAAATAGCAATACCCTGAATCTGGTGTCCCAGCACTGGATGGCAAAGTATAATAGTGTCCGCCAAAACATATATTTTGTTCTTAGGTGAAATTCAATTGCCAAAATAGCAATACCCTGAATCTGGTGTCCAGCAGTTGCAGGCCTAGTTTAAATCTCTCCGTAACAGGGTATATTTTGTTCTGGGGTGAAATTCAATTACCAAAATAGCAATACCCTGAAGCTGGTGTCGCAGCACTGGCTGGCAAAGTGTAATAGTGTCCGACAAACAAATATTTTGTTCTGGGGTGAAATTCAATTGTCAAAATAGCAATACCATGAATCTGGTGTCCCAGCACTGGCTGGCAAAGTATAATAGTGTCCGTCAAAACATATATTTTGTTCTGAGGTGAAATTCAATTGCCAAAATAGCAATACCCTGAATCTGGTGTCCGAGCACTGGCTGGAAAAGTATAATAGTGTCCGCCAAAACATATATTTTGTTCTGGGGTGAAATTCAATTACCAAAATAGCAATACCCTAAATCTGGTGTCCCAGCACTGGCTGGCAAAGTATAATAGTGACCGCTAAAACATATATTTTGTTCTGGGGTGAAATTCAATTGCCAAAATAGCAATACCCTGAATCTGGTGTCCCAGCACTGGCTGGCAAAGTATAATAGTGTCCGACAAAACATATATTTTGTTCTGGGGTGAAATTCAATTGCCAAAATAGCAATACCCTGAATCTGGTGTTCCAGCAGTTTGCAGGCCTAGTTTAAATCTGTCCGTAACAGGGTATATTTTGTTCTGGGGTGAAATTCAATTGCCAAAATAGCAATACCCTGAATCTGGTGTCCCAGCACTGGCTGGCAAAGTATAATAGTGTCCGCCAAACCTATATTTTGTTCTGGGGTGAAATTCAATTACCAAAATAGCAATACCCTGAATCTGGTGTCCCAGCACTGGCTGGCAAAGTATAATAGTGACCACCAAAACATATATTTTGTTCTGGGGTGAAATTCAATTGCCAAAATAGCAATACCCTGATTCTGGTTATCCCAGCACTGGCTGGCAAAGTATAATAGTGTCCGCCAAAACATATATTTTGTTCTGGGGTAAAATTCACTTGCCAAAATAGCAATACCCTGAATCTGGTGTCCCAGCACTGGCTGGCAAAGTATAATAGTGTCCGACAAAACAAATATTTTGTTCTGGGGTGAAATTCAATTGCCAAAATAGCAATACCCTGAATCTGGTGTTCCAGCAGTTGCAGGCCTAGTTTAAATCTGTCCGTAACAGGGTATATTTTGTTCTGGGGTGAAATTCAATTGCCAAAATAGCAGTACCCTGAATCTGTTGTTCCAGCACTGGCTGGCAAAGTATAATAGTGTCTGCCAAAACACATATTTTGTTATGGGGAGAAATTCAATTCCCAAAATAGCAATACCCTGAATCTGGTTTTCCAGCAGTTGCTGGACTAGTTTAAATCTGTCCGTAACAGGGTATATTTTGTTCTGGGGTGAAATTCAATTACCAAAATAGCAATACCCTGAATCTGGTGTCCCAGCACTGGCTGGCAAAGTATAATAGTGACCGCCAAAACATATATTTTGTTCTGGGGTGAAATTCAATTGCCAAAATAGCAATACCCTGATTCTGGTTCTCCCAGCACTGGCTGGCAAAGTATAATAGTGTCCGCCAAAACATATATTTTGTTCTGGGGTGAAATTCAATTGCCAAAATAGCAATACCCTGAATCTGGTGTCCCAGCACTGGCTGGCAAAGTATAATAGTGTCCGCCAAAACATATATTTTGTTCTGGGGTGAAATTCAGTTGCCAAAATAGCAATACCCTGAATCTAGTGTCCCAGCACTGGCTGGCAAAGAATAATTGTGTCCGCCAAAACATATATTTTGTTCTGTGGTAAAATTCACTTGCCAAAATAGCAATACCCTGAATCTGGTGTCCCAGCACTGGATGGCAAAGTATAATAGCGACCGCCAAAAAATATATTTTGTTCTGGGGTGAAATTCAATTGCCAAAATAGCAATACCCTGAATCTGGTGTCCCACCACTGGCTGGCAAAGTATAATAGTGTCCGCCAATCCTTTATTTTGCTCTGGGGTGAAATTCAATTACCAAAATAGCAATACCCTGAATCTGGTGATCCAGCAGTTGCAGGCCTTGTTTAAATCTGTCTGTAACTGGGTATATTTTGTTTGGGGTGAAATTCAATTGCCAAAATAGCAATACCCTGAATCTGGTGTCCCACCACTGGCTGGCAAAGTATAATAGTGTCCGCTAAACCTTTATTTTGTTCTGGGGTGAAATTCAATTACCAAAATAGCAATACCCTGAATCTGGTGTCCCAGCACAAGCTGGCAAAGTATAATAGTGTCCACCAAAACATATATTTTGTTCTGGGGTGAAATTCAATTGCCAAAGTAGCAATACCCTGAATCTGGTGTCCCAGCACTGACTGGCAAAGTATAATAGTGACCGCCAAAACATATATTTTGTTCTGGGGTGAAATTCAATTGCCAAAATAGCAATACCCTGATTCTGCTTCTCCCACCACTGGCTGGCAAAGTATAATAGTGTCCGCCAAACCTTTATTTTGTTCTGGGGTGAAATTCAATTGCCAAAATAGCAATACCCTGAATCTGGTGTCCCAGCACTGGCTGGCAAAGTATAATAGTGTCCTCCAAAACATATATATTTTATTCTGGGGTAAAATTTAGTTGCCAAAATAGCAATACCCTGAATCTAGTGTCCCAGCACTGGCTGGCAAAGAATAATTGTGTCCGCCAAAACATATATTTTGTTCTGTGGTAAAATTCACTTGCCAAAATAGCAATACCCTGAATCTGGTGTCCCAGCACTGGATGGCAAAGTATAATAGTGTCCGCCAAAACATATATTTTGTTCTGGGGTGAAATTCAATTGCCAAAATAGCAATACCCTGAATCTGGTGTCCAGCAGTTGCAGGCCTAGTTTAAATCTCTCCGTAACAGGGTATATTTTGTTCTGGGGTGAAATTCAATTACCAAAATAGCAATACCCTGAAGCTGGTGTCGCATCACTGGCTGGCAAAGTGTAATAGTGTCCGACAAACAAATATTTTGTTCTGGGATGAAATTCAATTGCCAAAATAGCAATACCATGAATCTGGTGTCCCAGCACTGGCTGGCAAAGTATAATAGTGTCCGTCAAAACATATATTTTGTTCTGGGGTGAAATTCAATTGCCAAAATAGCAATACCCTGAATCTGGTGTCCGAGCACTGGCTGGAAAAGTATAATAGTGTCCGCCAAAACATATATTTTGTTCTGGGGTGAAATTCAATTACCAAAATAGCAATACCCTGAATCTGGTGTCCCAGCACTGGCTGGCAAAGTATAATAGTGACCGCTAAAAATATATTTTGTTCTGGGGTGAAATTCAATTGCCAAAATAGCAATACCCTGATTCTGGTTATCCCAGCACTGGCTGGCAAAGTATAATAGTGTCCGCCAAAACATATATTTTGTTCTGGGGTAAAATTCACTTGCCAAAATAGCAATACCCTGAATCTGGTGTCCCAGCACTGGCTGGCAAAGTATAATAGTGTCCGACAAAACAAATATTTTGTTCTGGGGTGAAATTCAATTGCCAAAATAGCAATACCCTGAATCTGGTGTTCCAGCAGTTGCAGGCCTAGTTTAAATCTGTCCGTAACAGGGTATATTTTGTTCTGGGGTGAAATTCAATTGCCAAAATAGCAGTACCCTGAATCTGTTGTTCCAGCACTGGCTGGCAAAGTATAATAGTGTCTGCCAAAACACATATTTTGTTATGGGGAGAAATTCAATTCCCAAAATAGCAATACCCTGAATCTGGTTTTCCAGCAGTTGCTGGACTAGTTTAAATCTGTCCGTAACAGGGTATATTTTGTTCTGGGGTGAAATTCAATTACCAAAATAGCAATACCCTGAATCTGGTGTCCCAGCACTGGCTGGCAAAGTATAATAGTGTCCGCCAAAACATATATTTTGTTCTGGGGTGAAATTCAATTGCCAAAATAGCAATACCCTGAATCTGGTTGTCCCAGCACTGGCTGACAAAGTATAATAGTGTCCGCCAAAACATATATTTTGTTCTGGGGTGAAATTCAATTGCCAAAATAGCAATACCCTGAATCTGGTGTCCCACCACTGGCTGGCAAAGTATAATAGTGTCCGCCAAACCTTTATTTTGTTCTGGGGTGAAATTCAATTACCAAAATAGCAATACCCTGAATCTGGTGATCCAGCAGTTGCAGGCCTTGTTTAAATCTGTCTGTAACTGGGTATATTTTGTTCTGGGGTGAAATTCAATTGCCAAAATAGCAATACCCTGAATCTGGTGTACCAGCACTGGCTAGCAAAGTATAATAGTGTCCGCCAAAACATATATTTTGTTCTGGGGTGAAATTCAATTGCCAAAGAAGCAATACCCTGAATCTGGTGTCCCACCACTGGCTGGCAAAGTATAATAGTGTCCGCTAAACCTTTATTTTGTTCTGGGGTGAAATTCAATTACCAAAATAGCAATACCCTGAATCTGGTGTCCCAGCACAAGCTGGCAAAGTATAATAGTGTCCACCAAAACATATATTTTGTTCTGGGGTGAAATTCAATTGCCAAAGTAGCAATACCCTGAATCTGGTGTCCCAGCACTGGCTGGCAAAGTATAATAGTGACCGCCAAAACATATATTTTGTTCTGGGGTGAAATTCAATTGCCAAAATAGCAATACCCTGATTCTGCTTCTCCCAGCACTGGCTGGTAAAGTATAATAGTGTCCGCCAAAACATATATTTTGTTCTGGGGTGAAATTCAATTGCCAAAATAGCAATACCCTGAATCTGGTGTCCCAGCACTGGCTGGCAAAGTATAATAGTGTCCTCCAAAACATATATATTTTGTTCTGGGGTGAAATTCAATTGCCAAAATAGCAATACCCTGAATCTGGTGTCCCAGCACTGGCTGGCAAAGTATAATAGTGTCCGCCAAAACATATATTTTGTTCTGGGGTAAAATTCACTTGCCAAAATAGCAATACCCTGAATCTGGTGTCCCAGCACTGGATGGCAAAGTATAATAGTGTCCGCCAAAACATATATTTTGTTCTGGGGTGAAATTCAATTGCCAAAATAGCAATACCCTGAATCTGGTGTCCAGCAGTTGCAGGCCTAGTTTAAATCTGTCCGTAACAGGGTATATTTTGTTCTGGGGTGAAATTCAATTGCCAAAATAGCAATACCCTGAATCTGGTGTCCCAGCACTGGCTGGCAAAGTATAATAGTGTCCGCCAAAACATATATTTTGTTCTGGGGTGAAATTCAATTGCCAAAATAGCAATACCCTGAATCTGGTGTCCCAGCACTGGCTGGCAAAGTATAATAGTGTCCGCCAAAACATATATTTTGTTCTGGGGTGAAATTCAATTGCCAAAATAGCAATACCCTGAATCTGGTGTCCCAGCACTGGCTGGCAAAGTATAATAGTGTCCGCCAAAACATATATTTTGTTCTGGGGTGAAATTCAATTGCCAAAATAGCAATACCCTGAATCTGGTGTCCCAGCACTGGCTGGCAAAGTATAATAGTGACCGCCAAAACATATATTTTGTTCTGGGGTGAAATTCAATTGCCAAAATAGCAATACCCTGAATCTGGTTGTCCCAGCACTGGCTGGCAAAGTATAATAGTGTCCGCCAAAACATATATTTTGTTCTGGGGTGAAATTCACATTGCCAAAATAGCAATACCCTGAATCTGGTGTCCCAGCACTGGCTGGCAAAGTATAATAGTGTCCGCCAAAACAATATATTTTGTTCTGGGGTGAAATTCAATTGCCAAAATAGCAATACCCTGAATCTGGTGTCCCAGCAGTTGGCTGGCCAAGTTTAATATGTGTCCGCCAACAGGATATATTTTGTTCTGGGGTGAAATTCAATTGCCAAAATAGCAATACCCTGAATCTGGTTGTCCCAGCACTGGCTGGCAAAGTATAATAGTGTCCGCCAAAACATATATTTTGTTCTGGGGTGAAATTCACTTGCCAAAATAGCAATACCCTGAATCTGGTGTTCCAGCAGTTGCAGGCCTAGTTTAAATCTGTCTGTAACAGGGTATATTTTGTTCTGGGGTGAAATTCAATTGCCAAAATAGCAATACCCTGAATCTGGTGTCCCAGCACTGGCTGGCAAAGTATAATAGTGTCCGCCAAAACATATATTTTGTTCTGGGGTGAAATTCAATTGCCAAAATAGCAATACCCTGAATCTGGTGTCCCAGCACTGGCTGGCAAAGTATAATATGTGTCCGCTAAAACAGTATATTTTGTTCTGGGGTGAAATTCAATTGCCAAAATAGCAATACCCTGAATCTGGTGTCCCAGCACTGGCTGGCAAAGTATAATAGTGTCCGCCAAAACATATATTTTGTTCTGGGGTGAAATTCAATTACCAAAATAGCAATACCCTGAATCTGGTGTCCCAGCACTGGCTGGCAAAGTATAATAGTGTCCACCAAAACATATATTTTGTTCTGGGGTGAAATTCAATTGCCAAAATAGCAATACCCTGAATCTGGTGTCCCAGCACTGGCTGGCAAAGTATAATAGTGTCCGCCAAAACATATATTTTGTTCTGGGGTGAAATTCAATTGCCAAAATAGCAATACCCTGAATCTGGTGTCCCAGCACTGGCTGGCAAAGTATAATAGTGTCCGCCAAAACATATATTTTGTTCTGGGGTGAAATTCAATTGCCAAAATAGCAATACCCTGAATCTGGTGTTCCAGCAGTTGCAGGCCTAGTTTAAATCTGTCCGTAACAGGGTATATTTTGTTCTGGGGTGAAATTCAATTGCCAAAATAGCAATACCCTGAATCTGGTGTCCCAGCACTGGCTGGCAAAGTATAATAGTGTCCGCCAAAACATATATTTTGTTCTGGGGTGAAATTCAATTGCCAAAATAGCAATACCCTGAATCTGGTGTCCCAGCACTGGCTGGCAAAGTATAATAGTGTCCGCCAAAACATATATTTTGTTCTGGGGTGAAATTCAATTGCCAAAATAGCAATACCCTGAATCTGGTGTCCCAGCACTGGCTGGCAAAGTATAATAGTGTCCGCCAAAACATATATTTTGTTCTGGGGTGAAATTCAATTGCCAAAATAGCAATACCCTGAATCTGGTGTCCCAGCACTGGCTGGCAAAGTATAATAGTGTCCGCCAAAACATATATTTTGTTCTGGGGTGAAATTCAATTACCAAAATAGCAATACCCTGAATCTGGTGTCCCAGCACTGGCTGGCAAAGTATAATAGTGTCCGCCAAAACATATATTTTGTTCTGGGGTGAAATTCAATTGCCAAAATAGCAATACCCTGAATCTGGTGTCCCAGCACTGGCTGGCAAAGTATAATAGTGTCCGCCAAAACATATATTTTGTTCTGGGGTGAAATTCAATTGCCAAAATAGCAATACCCTGAATCTGGTGTCCCAGCACTGGCTGGCAAAGTATAATAGTGTCCGCCAACACATATATTTTGTTCTGGGGTGAAATTCAATTGCCAAAATAGCAATACCCTGAATCTGGTGATCCAGCAGTTGCAGGCCTAGTTTAAATCTGTCTGTAACAGGGTATATTTTGTTCTGGGGTGAAATTCAATTGCCAAAATAGCAATACCCTGAATCTGGTGTCCCAGCACTGGCTGGCAAAGTATAATAGTGTCCGCCAAAACATATATTTTGTTCTGGGGTGAAATTCAATTGCCAAAATAGCAATACCCTGAATCTGGTGTCCCAGCACTGGCTGGCAAAGTATAATAGTGTCCGCCAAACACATATTATTTTGTTCTGGGGTGAAATTCAATTGCCAAAATAGCAATACCCTGAATCTGGTGTCCCAGCACTGGCTGGCAAAGTATAATAGTGTCCGCCAAAACATATATTTTGTTCTGGGGTGAAATTCAATTGCCAAAATAGCAATACCCTGAATCTGGTGTCCCAGCACTGGCTGGCAAAGTATAATAGTGACCGCCAAAACATATATTTTGTTCTGGGGTGAAATTCAATTGCCAAAATAGCAATACCCTGATTCTGCTTCTCCCAGCACTGGCTGGCAAAGTATAATAGTGTCCGCCAAAACATATATTTTGTTCTGGGGTGAAATTCACTTGCCAAAATAGCAATACCCTGAATCTGGTGTCCCAGCACTGGCTGGCAAAGTATAATAGTGTCCGCCAAAACATATATTTTGTTCTGGGGTGAAATTCAATTGCCAAAATAGCAATACCCTGAATCTGGTGTCCCAGCACTGGCTGGCAAAGTATAATAGTGTCCTCCAAAACATATATATTTTATTCTGGGGTGAAATTCAGTTGCCAAAATAGCAATACCCTGAATCTGGTGTCCCAGCACTGGCTGGCAAAGAATAATAGTGTCCGCCAAAACATATATTTTGTTCTGGGGTGAAATTCACTTGCCAAAATAGCAATACCCTGAATCTGGTGTCCCAGCACTGGCATGGCAAAGTATAATAGTGTCCGCCAAAACATATATTTTGTTCTGGGGTGAAATTCAATTGCCAAAATAGCAATACCCTGAATCTGGTGTCCAGCAGTTGCAGGCCTAGTTTAAATCTCTCCGTAACAGGGTATATTTTGATGGTTATCCCAGCACTGGCTGGCAAAGTATAATAGTGTCCGCCAAAACATATATTTTGTTCTGGGGTGAAATTCAATTGCCAAAATAGCAATACCCTGAATCTGGTGTCCCAGCACTGGCTGGCAAAGTATAATAGTGTCCGCCAAAACAAATATTTTGTTCTGGGGTGAAATTCAATTGCCAAAATAGCAATACCCTGAATCTGGTGTTCCAGCAGTTGCAGGCCTAGTTTAATATCTGTCCGTAACAGGGTATATTTTGTTCTGGGGTGAAATTCAATTGCCAAAATAGCAATACCCTGAATCTGTTGTCCCAGCACTGGCTGGCAAAGTATAATAGTGTCTGCCAAAACACATATTTTGTTCTGGGGTGAAATTCAATTGCCAAAATAGCAATACCCTGAATCTGGTGTTCCAGCAGTTGCTGGACTAGTTTAAATCTGTCCGTAACAGGGTATATTTTGTTCTGGGGTGAAATTCAATTACCAAAATAGCAATACCCTGAATCTGGTGTCCCAGCACTGGCTGGCAAAGTATAATAGTGACCGCCAAAAATATATTTTGTTCTGGGGTGAAATTCAATTGCCAAAATAGCAATACCCTGAATCTGGTGTTCGCAGCACTGGCTGGCAAAGTTTAAATAGTGTCCGACAAACAGAGTATATTTTGTTCTGGGGTGAAATTCAATTGCCAAAATAGCAATACCCTGAATCTGGTTGTCCCAGCACTGGCTGGCAAAAGTATAATAGTGTCCGCCAAAACATATATTTTGTTCTGGGGTGAAATTCAATTGCCAAAATAGCAATACCCTGAATCTGGTGTCCCAGCACTGGCTGGACAAAGTATAATATGTGTCCGCCAAAAAGTATATTTTGTTCTGGGGTGAAATTCCATTGCCAGAATAGCAATACCCTGAATCTGTTGTCCCAGCACTCGCTGGCAAAGTATAATAGTGTCCGCCAAAACATATATTTTGTTCTGGGGTGAAATTCAATTGCCAAAATAGCAATTCCCTGAATCTGTTGTCCCAGCACTTGCTGGCAAAGTATAATAGTGTCCGCCAAAACATATATTTTGTTCTGGGGTAAAAATCACTTGCCAAAATAGCAATACCCTGAATCTGTTGTTCCAGCAGTTGCAGGCCTAGTTTATATCTGTCCGTAACAGGGTATATTTTGTTCTGGGGTGAAATTCAATTGCCAAAATAGCAATACCCTGAATCTGGTGTCCCAGCACAAGCTGGCAAAGTATAATAGTGTCCACCAAAACAAATATTTTGTTCTGGGGTGAAATTCAATTGCCAAAATAGCAAAACCCTGAATCTGGTGTTCCAGCAGTTGCAGGCCTAGTTTAAATCTGTCCGTAACAGGGTATATTTTGTTCTGGGATGAAATTCAATTGCCAAAGTAGCAGTACCCTGAATCTGGTGTCCCAGCACTGGCTGGCAAAGTATAATAGTGACCTCCAAAACATATATTTTGTTCTGGGGTGAAATTCAATTGCCAAAATAGCAATTCCCTGAATCTGGTGTCCCAGCACTGGCTGGCAAAGTATAATAGTGTCCGCCAAAACATATATTTTGTTCTGGGGTAAAATTCACTTGCCAAAATAGCAATACCCTGAATATGGTGTCCCAGCAGCTGAATGGCAAAGTATAAATAGTGTCCGCTAACAACATATATTTTGTTCTGGGGTGAAATTCAATTGCCAAAATAGCAATACCCTTAATCTGTTGTCCCAGCACTGGCTGGCAAAGTATAATAGTGTCTGCCAAAACACATATTTTGTTATGGGGAGAAATTCAATTGCAAAATAGCAATACCCTGAATCTGGTTTTCCAGCAGTTGCTGGACTAGTTTAAATCTGTCCGTAACAGGGTATATTTTGTTCTGGGGTGAAATTCCATTGCCAGAATAGCAATACCCTGAATCTGGTGTCCCAGCACTCGCTGGCAAAGTATAATAGTGTCCGCCAAAACATATATTTAGTTCTGGGGTGAAATTCAATTACCAAAATAGCAATACCCTGAATCTGGTGTCCCAGCACTGGCTGACAAAGTATAATAGTGTCCACCAAAACATATATTTTGTTCTGGTGTGAAATTCAATTGCCAAAATAGCAATACCCTGAATCTGGTGTCCCACCACTGGCTGGCAAAGTATTATAGTGTCCGCCAAACCTTTATTTTGTTCTGGGGTGAAATTCAATTACCAAAATAGCAATACCATGAATCTGGTGATCCAGCAGTTGCAGGCCTAGTTTAAATCTGTCTGTAACAGGGTATATTTTGTTTTGGGGTGAAATTCAATTGCCAAAATAGCAATACCCTTATTCTGGTGTCCCAGCACTGGCTAGCAAAGTATAATAGTGTCCGCCAAAACATATATTTTGTTCTGGGGTGAAATTCAATTGCCAAAATAGCAATACGCTGAATCTGGTGTCCCACCACTGGCTGGCAAAGTATAATAGTGTCCGCCAAACCTTTATTTTGTTCTGGGGTGAAATTCAATTACCAAAATAGCAATACCCTGAATCTGGTTTCCCAGCACAAGCTGGCAAAGTAAAATAGTGTCCACCAAAACATATATTTTGTTCTGGAGTAAAATTCACTTGCCAAAATAGCAATACCCTGAATATGGTGTCCCTGCACTGGTTGGAAAAGTATAATAGTGTCCGCCAAAACATATATTTTGTTCTAGGGTGAAATTCAATTGCCAAAATAGCAATACCCTGAATCTGGTGTCCCAGCACTTGCTGGCAAAGTATAATAGTGTCCTCCAAAACATATATATTTTATTCTGGGGTAAAATTCAGTTGCCAAAATAGCAATACCCTGAATCTGGTGTCCCAGCACTGGCTGGCAAAGAATAATAGTGTCCGCCAAAACATATATTTTGTTCTGGGGTAAAATTCACTTGCCAAAATAGCAGTACCCTGAATCTGTTGTTCCAGCACTGGCTGGCAAAGTAAAATAGTGTCTGCCAAAACACATATTTTGTTATGGGGAGAAATTCAATTCCCAAAATAGCAACACCCTGAATCTGGTTTTCCAGCAGTTGCTGGACTAGTTTAAATCTGTCCGTAACAGGGTATATTTTGTTCTGGGGTGAAATTCAATTACCAAAATAGCAATACCCTGAATCTGGTGTCCCAGCACTGGCTGGCAAAGTATAATAGTGACGGCCAAAAAATATATTTTGTTCTGGGGTGAAATTCAATTACCAAAATAGCAATACCCTGAAGCTGGTGTCGCAGCACTGGCTGGCAAAGTGTAATAGTGTCCGACAAACAAATATTTTGTTCTGGGGTGAAATTCAATTGCCAAAATAGCAATACCCTGAATCTGGTGTCCGAGCACTGGCTGGCAAAGTATAATAGTGTCCGCCAAAACATATATTTTGTTCTGGGGTGAAATTCAATTACCAAAATAGCAATACCCTGAATCTGGTGTCCCAGCACTGGCTGGCAAAGTATAATAGTGACCGCCAAAAATATATTTTGTTCTGGGGTAATATTCAATTGCCAAAATAGCAATACCCTGATTCTGGTTATCCCAGCACTGGCTGGCAAAGTATAATAGTGTCCGCCAAAACATATATTTTGTTCTGGGGTAAAATTCACTTGCCAAAATAGCAATATCCTGAATCTGGTGTCCCAGCACTGGCTGGCAAAGTATAATAGTGTCCGACAAAACAAATATTTTGTTCTGGGGTGAAATTCAATTGCCAAAATAGCAATACCCTGAATCTGGTGTTCCAGCAGTTGCAGGCCTAGTTTAAATCTGTCCGTAACAGGGAATATTTTGTTCTGGGGTGAAATTCAATTGCCAAAATAGCAGTACCCTGAATCTGTTGTTCCAGCACTGGCTGGCAAAGTAAAATAGTGTCTGCCAAAACACATATTTTGTTATGGGGAGAAATTCAATTCCCAAAATAGTAATACCCTGAATCTGGTTTTCCAGCAGTAGCTGGACTAGTTTAAATCTGTCTGTAACAGGGTATATTTTGTTCTGGGGTGAAATTCAATTACCAAAATAGCAATACCCTGAATCTGGTGTCCCAGCACTGGCTGGCAAAGTATAATAGTGACGGCCAAAAATATATTTTATTCTGGGGTGAAATTCAATTGCCAAAATAGCAATACCCTGATTCTGGTTCTCCCAGCACTGGCTGGCAAAGTATAATAGTGACCGCCAAAACATATATTTTGTTCTGGTGTAAAATTCACTTGCCAAAATAGGAATACCCTGAATCTGGTGTTCCAGCAGTTGCAGGCCTAGTTTAAATCTGTCCGTAACAGGGTATATTTTGTTCTGGGGTGAAATTCAATTGCCAAAATAGCAATACCCTTAATCTGTTGTCCCAGCACTGGCTGGCAAAGTAAAATAGTGTCTGCCAAAACACATATTTTGTTATGGGGAGAAATTCAATTCCCAAAATAGCAACACCCTGAATCTGGTTTTCCAGCAGTTGCTGGACTAGTTTAAATCTGTCCGTAACAGGGTATATTTTGTTCTGGGGTGAAATTCAATTACCAAAATAGCAATACCCTGAATCTGGTGTCCCAGCACTGGCTGGCAAAGTATAATAGTGACGGCCAAAAATATATTTTGTTCTGGGGTGAAATTCAATTACCAAAATAGCAATACCCTGAAGCTGGTGTCGCAGCACTGGCTGGCAAAGTGTAATAGTGTCCGACAAACAAATATTTTGTTCTGGGGTGAAATTCAATTGCCAAAATAGCAATACCCTGAATCTGGTGTCCGAGCACTGGCTGGCAAAGTATAATAGTGTCCGCCAAAACATATATTTTGTTCTGGGGTGAAATTCAATTACCAAAATAGCAATACCCTGAATCTGGTGTCCCAGCACTGGCTGGCAAAGTATAATAGTGACCGCCAAAAAATATATTTTGTTCTGGGGTAATATTCAATTGCCAAAATAGCAATACCCTGATTCTGGTTATCCCAGCACTGGCTGGCAAAGTATAATAGTGTCCGCCAAAACATATATTTTGTTCTGGGGTAAAATTCACTTGCCAAAATAGCAATATCCTGAATCTGGTGTCCCAGCACTGGCTGGCAAAGTATAATAGTGTCCGACAAAACAAATATTTTGTTCTGGGGTGAAATTCAATTGCCAAAATAGCAATACCCTGAATCTGGTGTTCCAGCAGTTGCAGGCCTAGTTTAAATCTGTCCGTAACAGGGAATATTTTGTTCTGGGGTGAAATTCAATTGCCAAAATAGCAGTACCCTGAATCTGTTGTTCCAGCACTGGCTGGCAAAGTAAAATAGTGTCTGCCAAAACACATATTTTGTTATGGGGAGAAATTCAATTCCCAAAATAGTAATACCCTGAATCTGGTTTTCCAGCAGTAGCTGGACTAGTTTAAATCTGTCTGTAACAGGGTATATTTTGTTCTGGGGTGAAATTCAATTACCAAAATAGCAATACCCTGAATCTGGTGTCCCAGCACTGGCTGGCAAAGTATAATAGTGACGGCCAAAAATATATTTTATTCTGGGGTGAAATTCAATTGCCAAAATAGCAATACCCTGATTCTGGTTCTCCCAGCACTGGCTGGCAAAGTATAATAGTGACCGCCAAAACATATATTTTGTTCTGGTGTAAAATTCACTTGCCAAAATAGGAATACCCTGAATCTGGTGTTCCAGCAGTTGCAGGCCTAGTTTAAATCTGTCCGTAACAGGGTATATTTTGTTCTGGGGTGAAATTCAATTGCCAAAATAGCAATACCCTTAATCTGTTGTCCCAGCACTGGCTGGCAAAGTATAATAGTGTCTGCCAAAACACATATTTTGTTATGGGGAGAAATTCAATTGCCAAAATAGCAATACCCTGAATCTGGTTTTCCAGCAGTTGCTGGACTAGTTTAAATCTGTCCGTAACAGGGTATATTTTGTTCTGGGGTGAAATTCCATTGCCAGAATAGCAATACCCTGAATCTGGTGTCCCAGCACTCGCTGGCAAAGTATAATAGTGTCCGCCAAAACATATATTTTGTTCTGGGGTGAAATTCAATTACCAAAATAGCAATACCCTGAATCTGGTGTCCCAGCACTGGCTGACAAAGTATAATAGTGTCCACCAAAACATATATTTTGTTCTGGTGTGAAATTCAATTGCCAAAATAGCAATACCCTGAATCTGGTGTCCCACCACTGGCTGGCAAAGTATTATAGTGTCCGCCAAACCTTATATTTTGTTCTGGGGTGAAATTCAATTACCAAAATAGCAATACCCTGAATCTGGTGTTCCAGCAGTTGCAGGCCTAGTTTAAATCTGTCCGTAACAGGGTATATTTTGTTCTGGGGTGAAATTCAATTGCCAAAATAGCAATACCCTGAATCTGGTGTCCCAGCACTGGCTGGCAAAGTATAATAGTGTCCGCCAAAACATATATTTTGTTCTGGGGTGAAATTCAATTGCCAAAATAGCAATACCCTGAATCTGGTGTTCCAGCAGTTGCAGGCCTAGTTTATATCTGTCCGTAACAGGGTATATTTTGTTCTGGGTGAAACTCAATTGCCAAGATAGCAATTCCCTGAATCTGGTGTCCCAGCACAAGCTGGCAAAGTATAATAGTGTCCACCAAAACAAATATTTTGTTCTGGGGTGAAATTCAATTGCCAAAATAGCAATACCCTGAATCTGGTGTTCCAGCAGTTGCAGGCCTAGTTTAAATCTGTCCGTAACAGGGTATATTTTGTTCTGGGGTGAAATTCAATTGCCAAAGTAGCAGTACCCTGAATCTGGTGTCCCAGCACTGGCTGGCAAAGTATAATAGTGACCTCCAAAACATATATTTTGTTCTGGGGTGAAATTCAATTGCCAAAATAGCAATTCCCTGAATCTGGTGTCCCAGCACTGGCTGGCAAAGTATAATAGTGTCCGCCAAAACATATATTTTGTTCTGGGGTAAAATTCCCTTGCCAAAATAGCAATACCCTGAATATGGTGTCCCAGCACTGGATGGCAAAGTATAATAGTGTCCTCCAAAACATATATTTTGTTCTGGGGTGAAATTCAATTGCAAAAATAGCAATACCCTTAATCTGTTGTCCCAGCACTGGCTGGCAAAGTATAATAGTGTCTGCCAAAACACATATTTTGTTATGGGGAGAAATTCAATTGCAAAATAGCAATACCCTGAATCTGGTTTTCCAGCAGTTGCTGGACTAGTTTAAATCTGTCCGTAACAGGGTATATTTTGTTCTGGGGTGAAATTCCATTGCCAGAATAGCAATACCCTGAATCTGGTGTCCCAGCACTCGCTGGCAAAGTATAATAGTGTCCGCCAAAACATATATTTTGTTCTGGGGTGAAATTCAATTACCAAAATAGCAATACCCTGAATCTGGTGTCCCAGCACTGGCTGACAAAGTATAATAGTGTCCACCAAAACATATATTTTGTTCTGGTGTGAAATTCAATTGCCAAAATAGCAATACCCTGAATCTGGTGTCCCACCACTGGCTGGCAAAGTATTATAGTGTCCGCCAAACCTTTATTTTGTTCTGGGGTGAAATTCAATTACCAAAATAGCAATACCATGAATCTGGTGATCCAGCAGTTGCAGGCCTAGTTTAAATCTGTCTGTAACAGGGTATATTTTGTTTTGGGGTGAAATTCAATTGCCAAAATAGCAATACCCTTATTCTGGTGTCCCAGCACTGGCTAGCAAAGTATAATAGTGTCCGCCAAAACATATATTTTGTTCTGGGGTGAAATTCAATTGCCAAAATAGCAATACGCTGAATCTGGTGTCCCACCACTGGCTGGCAAAGTATAATAGTGTCCGCCAAACCTTTATTTTGTTCTGGGGTGAAATTCAATTACCAAAATAGCAATACCCTGAATCTGGTTTCCCAGCACAAGCTGGCAAAGTAAAATAGTGTCCACCAAAACATATATTTTGTTCTGGAGTAAAATTCACTTGCCAAAATAGCAATACCCTGAATATGGTGTCCCTGCACTGGTTGGAAAAGTATAATAGTGTCCGCCAAAACATATATTTTGTTCTAGGGTGAAATTCAATTGCCAAAATAGCAATACCCTGAATCTGGTGTCCCAGCACTTGCTGGCAAAGTATAATAGTGTCCTCCAAAACATATATATTTTATTCTGGGGTAAAATTCAGTTGCCAAAATAGCAATACCCTGAATCTGGTGTCCCAGCACTGGCTGGCAAAGAATAATAGTGTCCGCCAAAACATATATTTTGTTCTGGGGTAAAATTCACTTGCCAAAATAGCAGTACCCTGAATCTGTTGTTCCAGCACTGGCTGGCAAAGTAAAATAGTGTCTGCCAAAACACATATTTTGTTATGGGGAGAAATTCAATTCCCAAAATAGCAACACCCTGAATCTGGTTTTCCAGCAGTTGCTGGACTAGTTTAAATCTGTCCGTAACAGGGTATATTTTGTTCTGGGGTGAAATTCAATTACCAAAATAGCAATACCCTGAATCTGGTGTCCCAGCACTGGCTGGCAAAGTATAATAGTGACGGCCAAAAAATATATTTTGTTCTGGGGTGAAATTCAATTACCAAAATAGCAATACCCTGAAGCTGGTGTCGCAGCACTGGCTGGCAAAGTGTAATAGTGTCCGACAAACAAATATTTTGTTCTGGGGTGAAATTCAATTGCCAAAATAGCAATACCCTGAATCTGGTGTCCGAGCACTGGCTGGCAAAGTATAATAGTGTCCGCCAAAACATATATTTTGTTCTGGGGTGAAATTCAATTACCAAAATAGCAATACCCTGAATCTGGTGTCCCAGCACTGGCTGGCAAAGTATAATAGTGACCGCCAAAAATATATTTTGTTCTGGGGTAATATTCAATTGCCAAAATAGCAATACCCTGATTCTGGTTATCCCAGCACTGGCTGGCAAAGTATAATAGTGTCCGCCAAAACATATATTTTGTTCTGGGGTAAAATTCACTTGCCAAAATAGCAATATCCTGAATCTGGTGTCCCAGCACTGGCTGGCAAAGTATAATAGTGTCCGACAAAACAAATATTTTGTTCTGGGGTGAAATTCAATTGCCAAAATAGCAATACCCTGAATCTGGTGTTCCAGCAGTTGCAGGCCTAGTTTAAATCTGTCCGTAACAGGGAATATTTTGTTCTGGGGTGAAATTCAATTGCCAAAATAGCAGTACCCTGAATCTGTTGTTCCAGCACTGGCTGGCAAAGTAAAATAGTGTCTGCCAAAACACATATTTTGTTATGGGGAGAAATTCAATTCCCAAAATAGTAATACCCTGAATCTGGTTTTCCAGCAGTAGCTGGACTAGTTTAAATCTGTCTGTAACAGGGTATATTTTGTTCTGGGGTGAAATTCAATTACCAAAATAGCAATACCCTGAATCTGGTGTCCCAGCACTGGCTGGCAAAGTATAATAGTGACGGCCAAAAATATATTTTATTCTGGGGTGAAATTCAATTGCCAAAATAGCAATACCCTGATTCTGGTTCTCCCAGCACTGGCTGGCAAAGTATAATAGTGACCGCCAAAACATATATTTTGTTCTGGTGTAAAATTCACTTGCCAAAATAGGAATACCCTGAATCTGGTGTTCCAGCAGTTGCAGGCCTAGTTTAAATCTGTCCGTAACAGGGTATATTTTGTTCTGGGGTGAAATTCAATTGCCAAAAAGCAATACCCTTAATCTGTTGTCCCAGCACTGGCTGGCAAAGTAAAATAGTGTCTGCCAAAACACATATTTTGTTATGGGGAGAAATTCAATTCCCAAAATAGCAACACCCTGAATCTGGTTTTCCAGCAGTTGCTGGACTAGTTTAAATCTGTCCGTAACAGGGTATATTTTGTTCTGGGGTGAAATTCAATTACCAAAATAGCAATACCCTGAATCTGGTGTCCCAGCACTGGCTGGCAAAGTATAATAGTGACGGCCAAAAATATATTTTGTTCTGGGGTGAAATTCAATTACCAAAATAGCAATACCCTGAAGCTGGTGTCGCAGCACTGGCTGGCAAAGTGTAATAGTGTCCGACAAACAAATATTTTGTTCTGGGGTGAAATTCAATTGCCAAAATAGCAATACCCTGAATCTGGTGTCCGAGCACTGGCTGGCAAAGTATAATAGTGTCCGCCAAAACATATATTTTGTTCTGGGGTGAAATTCAATTACCAAAATAGCAATACCCTGAATCTGGTGTCCCAGCACTGGCTGGCAAAGTATAATAGTGACCGCCAAAAAATATATTTTGTTCTGGGGTAATATTCAATTGCCAAAATAGCAATACCCTGATTCTGGTTATCCCAGCACTGGCTGGCAAAGTATAATAGTGTCCGCCAAAACATATATTTTGTTCTGGGGTAAAATTCACTTGCCAAAATAGCAATATCCTGAATCTGGTGTCCCAGCACTGGCTGGCAAAGTATAATAGTGTCCGACAAAACAAATATTTTGTTCTGGGGTGAAATTCAATTGCCAAAATAGCAATACCCTGAATCTGGTGTTCCAGCAGTTGCAGGCCTAGTTTAAATCTGTCCGTAACAGGGAATATTTTGTTCTGGGGTGAAATTCAATTGCCAAAATAGCAGTACCCTGAATCTGTTGTTCCAGCACTGGCTGGCAAAGTAAAATAGTGTCTGCCAAAACACATATTTTGTTATGGGGAGAAATTCAATTCCCAAAATAGTAATACCCTGAATCTGGTTTTCCAGCAGTAGCTGGACTAGTTTAAATCTGTCTGTAACAGGGTATATTTTGTTCTGGGGTGAAATTCAATTACCAAAATAGCAATACCCTGAATCTGGTGTCCCAGCACTGGCTGGCAAAGTATAATAGTGACGGCCAAAAATATATTTTATTCTGGGGTGAAATTCAATTGCCAAAATAGCAATACCCTGATTCTGGTTCTCCCAGCACTGGCTGGCAAAGTATAATAGTGACCGCCAAAACATATATTTTGTTCTGGTGTAAAATTCACTTGCCAAAATAGGAATACCCTGAATCTGGTGTTCCAGCAGTTGCAGGCCTAGTTTAAATCTGTCCGTAACAGGGTATATTTTGTTCTGGGGTGAAATTCAATTGCCAAAAAAGCAATACCCTTAATCTGTTGTCCCAGCACTGGCTGGCAAAGTATAATAGTGTCTGCCAAAACACATATTTTGTTATGGGGAGAAATTCAATTGCCAAAATAGCAATACCCTGAATCTGGTTTTCCAGCAGTTGCTGGACTAGTTTAAATCTGTCCGTAACAGGGTATATTTTGTTCTGGGGTGAAATTCCATTGCCAGAATAGCAATACCCTGAATCTGGTGTCCCAGCACTCGATGGCAAAGTATAATAGTGTACGCCAAAACATATATTTTGTTCTGGGGTGAAATTCAATTACCAAAATAGCAATACCCTGAATCTGGTGTCCCAGCACTGGCTGACAAAGTATAATAGTGTCCACCAAAACATATATTTTGTTCTGTTGTGAAATTCAATTGCCAAAATAGCAATACCCTGAATCTGATGTCCCACCTCTGGCTGGCAAAGTATTATAGTGTCCGCCAAACCTTTATTTTGTTCTGGGGTGAAATTCAATTACCAAAATAGCAATACCCTGAATCTGGTGATCCAGCAGTTGCAGGCCTAGTTTAAATCTTTCTGTAACAGGGTATATTTTGTTTTGGGGTGAAATTCAATTGCCAAAATAGCAATACCCTTAATCTGGTGTCCCAGCACTGGCTAGCAAAGTATAATAGTGTCCGCCAAAACATATATTTTGTTCTGGGGTGAAATTCAATTGCCAAAATAGCAATACCCTGAATCTGGTGTCCCACCACTGGCTGGCAAAGTATAATAGTGTCCGCCAAACCATTATTTTGTTCTGGGGTGAAATTCAATTACCAAAATAGCAATACCCTGAATCTGGTGTCCCAGCACAAGCTGGCAAAGTATAATAGTGTCCACCAAAACATATATTTTGTTCTGGGGTGAAATTCAATTGCCAAAGTAGCAATACCCTGAATCTGGTGTCCCAGCACTGGCTGGCAAAGTATAATAGTGACCGCCAAAACATATATTTTGTTCTGTGGTGAAATTCAATTGGCAAAATAGCAATACCCTGATTCTGCTTCTCCCAGCACTGGCTGGCAAAGTATAATAGTGTCCGCCAAAACATATATTTTGTTCTGGAGTAAAATTCACTTGCCAAAATAGCAATACCCTGAATATGGTGTCCCTGCACTGGTTGGAAAAGTATAATAGTGTCCGCCAAAACATATAATTTGTTCTGGGGTGAAATTCAATTGCCAAAATAGCAATACCCTGAATCTGGTGTCCCAGCACTGGCTGGCAAAGTATAATAGTGTCCTCCAAAACATATATATTTTATTCTGGGGTAAAATTCAGTTGCCAAAATAGCAATACCCTGAATCTGGTGTCCCAGCACTGGATGGCAAAGTATAATAGTGTCCGCCAAAACATATATTTTGTTCTGGGGTGAAATTCAATTGCCAAAATAGCAATACCCTGAATCTGGTGTCCAGCAGTTGCAGGCCTAGTTTAAATCTCTCCTTAACAGGGTATATTTTGTTCTGGGGTGAAATTCAATTACCAAAATAGCAATACCATGAATCTGGTGTCCCAGCACTGGCTGGCAAAGTATAATAGTGTCCGTCAAAACATATATTTTGTTCTGGGGTGAAATTCAATTGCCAAAATAGCAATACCCTGAATCTTGTTTCCGAGCACTGGCTGGAAAAGTATAATAGTGTCCGCCAAAACATATATTTTGTTCTGGGGTAAAATTCACTTGCCAAAATAGCAATACCCTGAATCTGGTGTCCCAGCACTGGCTGGCAAAGTATAATAGTGTCCGTCAAAACATATATTTTGTTCTGGGGTGAAATTCAATTGCCAAAATAGCAATACCCTGAATCTTGTTTCCGAGCACTGGCTGGAAAAGTATAATAGTGTCCGCCAAAACATATATTTTGTTCTGGTGTAAAATTCACTTGCCAAAATAGGAATACCCTGAATCTGGTGTTCCAGCAGTTGCAGGCCTAGTTTAAATCTGTCCGTAACAGGGTATATTTTGTTCTGGGGTGAAATTCAATTGCCAAAAAGCAATACCCTTAATCTGTTGTCCCAGCACTGGCTGGCAAAGTATAATAGTGTCTGCCAAAACACATATTTTGTTATGGGGAGAAATTCAATTGCCAAAATAGCAATACCCTGAATCTGGTTTTCCAGCAGTTGCTGGACTAGTTTAAATCTGTCCGTAACAGGGTATATTTTGTTCTGGGGTGAAATTCCATTGCCAGAATAGCAATACCCTGAATCTGGTGTCCCAGCACTCGCTGGCAAAGTATAATAGTGTCCGCCAAAACATATATTTTGTTCTGGGGTGAAATTCAATTACCAAAATAGCAATACCCTGAATCTGGTGTTCCAGCAGTTGCAGGCCTAGTTTAAATCTGTCCGTAACAGGGTATATTTTGTTCTGGGTGAAATTCAATTGCCAAGATAGCAATACCCTGAATCTGGTGTCCCAGCACAAGCTGGCAAAGTATAATAGTGTCCACCAAAACAAATATTTTGTTCTGGGGTGAAATTCAATTGCCAAAATAGCAATACCCTGAATCTGGTGTTCCAGCAGTTGCAGGCCTAGTTTAAATCTGTCCGTAACAGGGTATATTTTGTTCTGGGGTGAAATTCAATTGCCAAAATAGCAATACCCTGAATCTGGTGTCCCAGCACTGGCTGGCAAAGTATAATAGTGACCGCCAAAACATATATTTTGTTCTGTGGTGAAATTCAATTGGCAAAATAGCAATACCCTGATTCTGCTTCTCCCAGCACTGGCTGGCAAAGTATAATAGTGTCCGCCAAAACATATATTTTGTTCTGGAGTAAAATTCACTTGCCAAAATAGCAATACCCTGAATATGGTGTCCCTGCACTGGTTGGAAAAGTATAATAGTGTCCGCCAAAACATATAATTTGTTCTGGGGTGAAATTCAATTGCCAAAATAGCAATACCCTGAATCTGGTGTCCCAGCACTGGCTGGCAAAGTATAATAGTGTCCGCCAAAACATATATTTTGTTCTGGGGTGAAATTCAATTGCCAAAATAGCAATACCCTGAATCTGGTGTCCAGCAGTTGCAGGCCTAGTTTAAATCTCTCCTAACAGGTATATTTTGTTCTGGAATGCAATCCTGAATCTGGTGTCCAGCAGTTGCAGGCCTAGTTTAAATCTCTCCTTAACAGGGTATATTTTGTTCTGGGGTGAAATTCAATTACCAAAATAGCAATACCCTGAAGCTGGTGTCGCAGCACTGGCTGGCAAAGTGTAATAGTGTCCGACAAACAAATATTTTGTTCTGGGGTGAAATTCAATTGCCAAAATAGCAATACCATGAATCTGGTGTCCCAGCACTGGCTGGCAAAGTATAATAGTGTCCGTCAAAACATATATTTTGTTCTGGGGTGAAATTCAATTGCCAAAATAGCAATACCCTGAATCTTGTTTCCGAGCACTGGCTGGAAAAGTATAATAGTGTCCGCCAAAACATATATTTTGTTCTGGGGTAAAATTCACTTGCCAAAATAGCAATACCCTGAATCTGGTGTCCCAGCACTGGCTGGCAAAGTATAATAGTGTCCGTCAAAACATATATTTTGTTCTGGGGTGAAATTCAATTGCCAAAATAGCAATACCCTGAATCTTGTTTCCGAGCACTGGCTGGAAAAGTATAATAGTGTCCGCCAAAACATATATTTTGTTCTGGTGTAAAATTCACTTGCCAAAATAGGAATACCCTGAATCTGGTGTTCCAGCAGTTGCAGGCCTAGTTTAAATCTGTCCGTAACAGGGTATATTTTGTTCTGGGGTGAAATTCAATTGCCAAAAAGCAATACCCTTAATCTGTTGTCCCAGCACTGGCTGGCAAAGTATAATAGTGTCTGCCAAAACACATATTTTGTTATGGGGAGAAATTCAATTGCCAAAATAGCAATACCCTGAATCTGGTTTTCCAGCAGTTGCTGGACTAGTTTAAATCTGTCCGTAACAGGGTATATTTTGTTCTGGGGTGAAATTCCATTGCCAGAATAGCAATACCCTGAATCTGGTGTCCCAGCACTCGCTGGCAAAGTATAATAGTGTCCGCCAAAACATATATTTTGTTCTGGGGTGAAATTCAATTACCAAAATAGCAATACCCTGAATCTGGTGTTCCAGCAGTTGCAGGCCTAGTTTAAATCTGTCCGTAACAGGGTATATTTTGTTCTGGGTGAAATTCAATTGCCAAGATAGCAATACCCTGAATCTGGTGTCCCAGCACAAGCTGGCAAAGTATAATAGTGTCCACCAAAACAAATATTTTGTTCTGGGGTGAAATTCAATTGCCAAAATAGCAATACCCTGAATCTGGTGTTCCAGCAGTTGCAGGCCTAGTTTAAATCTGTCCGTAACAGGGTATATTTTGTTCTGGGGTGAAATTCAATTGCCAAAATAGCAATACCCTGAATCTGGTGTCCCAGCACTGGCTGGCAAAGTATAATAGTGACCGCCAAAACATATATTTTGTTCTGTGGTGAAATTCAATTGGCAAAATAGCAATACCCTGATTCTGCTTCTCCCAGCACTGGCTGGCAAAGTATAATAGTGTCCGCCAAAACATATATTTTGTTCTGGAGTAAAATTCACTTGCCAAAATAGCAATACACTGAATATGGTGTCCCTGCACTGGTTGGAAAAGTATAATAGTGTCCGCCAAAACATATAATTTGTTCTGGGGTGAAATTCAATTGCCAAAATAGCAATACCCTGAATCTGGTGTCCCAGCACTGGCTGGCAAAGTATAATAGTGTCCTCCAAAACATATATATTTTATTCTGGGGTAAAATTCAGTTGCCAAAATAGCAATACCCTGAATCTGGTGTCCCAGTACTGGCTGGCAAAGAATAATAGTGTCCGCCAAAACATATATTTTGTTCTGGGGTAAAATTCACTTGCCAAAATAGCAATACCCTGAATCTGGTGTCCCAGCACTGGATGGCAAAGTATAATAGTGTCCGCCAAAACATATATTTTGTTCTGGGGTGAAATTCAATTGCCAAAATAGCAATACCCTGAATCTGGTGTCCAGCATTTGCAGGCCTAGTTTAAATCTCTCCTTAACAGGGTATATTTTGTTCTGGGGTGAAATTCAATTACCAAAATAGCAATACCCTGAAGCTGGTGTCGCAGCACTGGCTGGCAAAGTGTAATAGTGTCCGACAAACAAATATTTTGTTCTGGGGTGAAATTCAATTGCCAAAATAGCAATACCATGAATCTGGTGTCCCAGCACTGGCTGGCAAAGTATAATAGTGTCCGTCAAAACATATATTTTGTTCTGGGGTGAAATTCAATTGCCAAAATAGCAATACCCTGAATCTTGTTTCCGAGCACTGGCTGGAAAAGTATAATAGTGTCCGCCAAAACATATATTTTGTTCTGGGGTAAAATTCACTTGCCAAAATAGCAATACCCTGAATCTGGTGTCCCAGCACTGGCTGGCAAAGTATAATAGTGTCCGTCAAAACATATATTTTGTTCTGGGGTGAAATTCAATTGCCAAAATAGCAATACCCTGAATCTTGTTTCCGAGCACTGGCTGGAAAAGTATAATAGTGTACGCCAAAACATATATTTTGTTCTGGTGTAAAATTCACTTGCCAAAATAGGAATACCCTGAATCTGGTGTTCCAGCAGTTGCAGGCCTAGTTTAAATCTGTCCGTAACAGGGTATATTTTGTTCTGGGGTGAAATTCAATTGCCAAAAAAGCAATACCCTTAATCTGTTGTCCCAGCACTGGCTGGCAAAGTATAATAGTGTCTGCCAAAACACATATTTTGTTATGGGGAGAAATTCAATTGCCAAAATAGCAATACCCTGAATCTGGTTTTCCAGCAGTTGCTGGACTAGTTTAAATCTGTCCGTAACAGGGTATATTTTGTTCTGGGGTGAAATTCCATTGCCAGAATAGCAATACCCTGAATCTGGTGTCCCAGCACTCGCTGGCAAAGTATAATAGTGTCCGCCAAAACATATATTTTGTTCTGGGGTGAAATTCAATTACCAAAATAGCAATACCCTGAATCTGGTGTTCCAGCAGTTGCAGGCCTAGTTTAAATCTGTCCGTAACAGGGTATATTTTGTTCTGGGTGAAATTCAATTGCCAAGATAGCAAT
>JAKVIS010000208.1:0-108989 GCA_033119425.1 Bufotes viridis | reverse complement strand
GAAGCATCACAGTGGTGTCCAGGAACCTTATTCATCTATGTTTGACTTGGCTTGGGAACCATTCCCTGTGACCCCCACGCAACAAAGTAGAGTGTTATCCAACCTGCACGGCAGGTTAGGGAAACGTGGCGCCTGGACTGTAGAAATGGTGCTAGGAGTTACAGTTTGGGTGGGTTTTTTCTTCTCTCTCTCGTTTTTCTCAATCTTCTCTCTCCTTATGTAATTAAGAGAAAGAGTTTAAGTGAGATTATATATGTATACATATAACTTATTTTTCGCTTTATAAGACGCACCACAGGTTTAAGTTGTCTTCTAGCTATAACACAGGGCTGGAGTCATAAACCTGAAGAACCGCACTATACTCAGATCCTCCACAGAGACACTAGAGGATGGGGGAGGGATGTATAGAGAGAATGGTCTTACTGTATGAAAAAACAAGGCTGGGGGTCATTTCTTGGGGTGCATGGAAGTAGTGATTAGTCCTGGTTTTCTGCCTGCCCGACACCGGAGCCTGTGCCATCAACATGACCATCGGTTTCTGGTTTATTTCCTTTTAACTGTTGAACGCTGTATTTCTGTAAGTCTTTTGTTCCTTTTTTCTATATACATTGGGACTGTTTTCTCTACATTAAACTCCATTTAATAAGTTCTGTCTTGTGTTCTTGAAGGAATCCGCATACTAAGCTCGAAGAATATAAGGCTGCCTGTTCTGATCACAGTTTGAGAGGAAGTTGTAATATTTAATTAACAAATTAGCATTATCTCGAGCTAGTAGGGCGTAACTGAAGACTTCCTTCAAGGCCTCTTGCACAGGACAGTATTTTGTGGAACGGATCCGGCGCGTTTTCAGCGTTGCAGATGCGTTCCGGGGATGGACCCATTAATTTCAATGGGTCCGCATAAAGAACGGAATGTGTCCTGGCAGCATTCCGCTTCCGTCGTTCCGTTCCGTTTGAAGATAGAACATGTCCTATCTTTGGCCGCAAATCACGTTCCGTGGCTCCAGTGAAGTCAATGGGTCCGTGTAAAAACGGAATGCATACGGAACACCTTCCGTTTGTGTTCTGTTATTTGCGGATCCATTTTTTCATAATGATAGGGCCAGCCCACTTTAGCCATGTGTTTGGGGTTGGCAAACTTGTAGCCAAGCACATGTGCAGGTGCCGGAACCAGATAAAACCAGTCTGTCTTGTCTGGAAAGCCCCACCATGGATGGGGAGAAGCTATTAACCTTGATCCAAGAGCGTCCCCAGCTATGGGACACCCCTCAAGAATCCTATCATGATGAATTTATGAAGGAGCGTGGCTGGGAGGAGGTTACCCAGCAGATGCCATTCAGACACTGGGAGAGGGCGAATGCAGCCACACGGAAAAAATTAGGTAAGCAAAGCCATGTGTCTGGATATTGGCTGTAGTAAATTTGTGTTTATTCCATATAAGAACTATGATGCAGTGGTGTGTATGGATACCAATTGAAGGGAAGTGTGCATGTTTGGTTGTAGTCAAAGACCAGTACAATAAAGTTTGAATGTGTCTTTTGTCGGGGAAATCTATACATCAACTGCTTTGTATATGTTTGTCTCCCTTACTGATCATGCATATGTTATGATATATAAATATACGTATTTGGCATCAATCTCGTCCCCTGTCACTTTGCCAGCGTTTACACCAACACTGCTAAGCCACTGGATTAGCCATGCTTTGTGAGTATTGTCAAACATTGCTGCCGACTGCATTCTTGTAGTTGTATACTAACCTTTATTTCCCGGGAATGTCTTTGCATTGTGGGTATTGGTACAAATCTGTCTGGCTATATTTTGCCTGTGAGCACGTGAACTAGAGAAAATGTGTGTCAGGTATCAAGTACAGTGCAAGTGTTGTGCCTGCAGATGGATGTGGTGGTAGTATTGTCCTTATGTTCACAAATGTGCATTCATAAAGTACGTAATAATATAGCCCCCCTAAACGGTTGTGTGCTTATATTTTTATGCAGTTCAACGTGTCAAAACCCGATGGCAGTCCTGCCGAGATCAGTATCGCCGGTAACTGGTGCAGTCAACGCTACATAGTGGCGATGGTGGACAGCGCAAAAAGCCGTATTTGTATACGCGCCAACTGAGCTTCCTCAGACCTGTGCTGGATCTAAGGCAGTGAGTATGAAAGGTATTTTACAGTACGTATGTGATTATACTGGGCAGGTTCAGACCTTGTTATTTGTCTGAATATAGAAGGGATAGTGCTGCTTGAAACCGTTCTTCCAATCACATGAACAGAAAGGTACCTTCCCTCTCTCCAAACATTGTAAAGCCAATAAATGACACCGGTTCATCTCTTTCACTCCTCCAGAATACAATCAGATATAAAGAAAGGGTCGCAAGATAGTGAGGTACCACATTCACAGTCTCCACATGATATAATTATTTAGCTCTCTGGAGATCCCCTTGGAGCGAGGCACATCAAATCTTTAGGCCCCACAATTTGGTGTCTTTACGCTCCTCAAAGACCCGCATTAAAACTAGGCTCTCAGGCAGTCTGACTTATATTTCTTGGCTTATATGTTGTCTGGATTTAAAACATGGATGTCATTTTTCCAGTGTAGCGTGTAAGTTGGCCTTTATTTCCCAGGCCTTGTTGTAGATTTGTGGTTTATGTTATATTCCGGCCTTGTGGCAGTATGGCATTGTTGGTACAGACTTGACCTCCCGAACTGATCCTGATTTTCCAAACAGCCATCTGTGTGGCTCCCTTTATAGACAGGGCACCCACATTGCTAGGCGCCAGTCAGTGTGTAATGTGTACCATAGTGTGGCCTATGACAGAAGAACATTGACACTAAACACATATATATTTCCCTCTTCAATGCACCACATGGCTATGTGTAAACATGGACCAAGTCAATTTGTAAGAATCTTGCGATTTCCAGACATGGACAATATCTATCTTTTTCACAACAGGACCGTTGATAGCCTGGACCTACCAAGGGATCCTGGCTCCAGCAGCACAGAATCTGAGCCAGACGCAGCTGGTCCGGACTCCCCTTGTCCTAGGGATCCAGAGTTGGAACATCAGCAACAGCTGGACCAGCAAGTAAGGGAGGAGTCCGCGGCTCTGGAGGGACCTTCGGCACCGCAAGTCTCCAGCCCAGAGACCAGAAGAAGACCGCCACGGCGGAGAAGGCAGGCCAATCCACCACCCGAGGCGGCCCCTACCAATCAACAAATCATTCAGGCGGAGGTCCTTGATTATTTGAGGAAGCGCCATAATGAAGGCAGTGAGGAATGAATGCTGAGTGGCCTTGCACATTTAATCAAAGACCTCCCTTTATATAAGCAAACCATTTTTGCTGATATATTGACTTCAGTGGCCACAATTCTGAAGACCGATATCGATCCAAATGAACTGGTGTGCTGTGTGGACAATTTTAAAAACCGAGCATTTCGGGTACATGCCCAAGCACAACCTGGGACCAGCATGGTCCCTCCACATACTAGGCCAAGCTCAGGGTCTCAGCCACTGTTTTCCCCGGAGCCACAATTCCTGCCCCACCAAAATGTTCCTGGCCCCACATATAATTACCCTCACCAAAGTCAAGGCTCTGCCCCTCATCCACAGGGTCCAGGTCCTTATAGCCGGGACCTATCAAACCTCGAATATTGATGTTTTTTTCATATGTAACTGTATGTATATTGGCTGAAGATGAAGCCATTTGTTACTTTTTATTGTTTTTGTTTCATTAAAATTTTTAAAACAGAAGAAAAGCCTCGCATTTGATTTTGGAATAATCAATTTTCACACATCTTTATTTTTATGTTCAATGAAATATACAAGTTCTCATAACTTTTTGTGCCAAGAAATTGGATTATACATACATACACATATGGCTGGGTATAGACTTTAGGTATGTGATGGTCAAGCTTCAGCTCTTGTAAAAGTATAACTACCACCATGGCCTGTTGGAGGCTGATAACTGGAGTTACTATGGGCATGGTGTGAGATTCAGCTTGGAAACAGCTGTAGAGGCCAAGTTTGGCAAACAATGTGGAACGACAACTATGCTGAACCGACTGAATCCGAACTGTATGTCATTTAATTATTACGCCATCGTTTTGTTGTTTGGCTTTTATTGCAATGCATTTAGAGCGTAAACTTCCTCCTCAGCCATGATCCAACAGAGAATTGTACTCCCAAACCAATGTGTGCCAAACACTGGATTCAAAGTACGCTCTCAGTGCTGCAAGAAGCTGAAGAAAATGGAGTCACTAGTATCACATGACCAATTTAAATAGGGGGAGTAAACAGGGGATGTGACCAAAAATACTGATGTCAATGTTTATTTTCATTCCGTTTACGATCCGTAAAAAACGGATCAGATACAGATGCAAAACGGATATGTTTCAAAGTACATACAGCATGGAAACGGAACGGAAACGGAACAGAAACGGAAACACAACTGAGACACAAAACGGAACAACGGATCCGTAAAAAACGGACCGATCAATACTGAAAAAGCCATACTGTCGTGTGCAAGAGGCCTAAGAGTGTGAGCTCCTGAAACCTTAGAGGCGGCAGTGCTCAGGAATTATGAGGGAATAATAATCATTTAGATAAATCAGTTGTTTTTGCATTGGCAGCTCAGCGATAACCACTCATCCCATGGACTCCAGCCACAGGAATTGTGACAAATTGGTGGGATATTTGATGCAAGAATACCTGTCACCGCTGCTGCCATGCTTGTTTCCATAGCTACATGCACCCCCCATGTAATAACAATTCTGGAGCATCTGTTCTTATGTCTCTATGTTGTGCCGATCATTTATTATTTCTACTAGAAGTTATGAATTGCCAGCAGTCTGCAGTAAGGGTACAGAGGGGCGGTAACACAGTCTGAAAATGTCAGCACTGATTGGATAGAGTGAGACTGCTCAGGGACACCCCCCCAACTGGTTACACCCCTCTGTACCCTTACTGCAGACTGCTAGCAATCCATTCATAACTTCTAGTAGAAATAATAAAGGAATGGCACAACATAGAGCCATAAGAACAGATGCTCCAGAATTGTTATTACATGGGGAATGCATGAAGCTATTAAAACCGACATGTCAGCAGCGATGAAAGGTCCTCTTGAAGTTGATAAAGTCTGTGATTTTTGGTAGGAGGTTTAGAGAAAAATCCACCAATGACATAACTCATTGCTCATAATATTTTAAGACATACACTGCAGTTTTTGCCCTTCCCGTCTCTCATTTCTCTTTCAGTATATTTTTATTGTAACACGACATGTACGAGGATGGCCACCACAGCAAAGAATGCGACCCAAACTTCATCCCGAATCCTAACCCCAGTGAAGTCAATGGAAACCCGAACTTTTCGGCACTAAAAAGGCTGTAAAATAGTCCAGGAAAGGGCTAGAGGAGAGAGGTCGCATAGCAGAGAATCAGGCGTCATGTCACCCACCAATGGAGAAGGCCAATTTTAGATAATTAGGCCCCTGGCACCCAGACAGAGGACAGAGGTCGCATAGCAGAGAATCAGGCTTCATGTCACCCACCACTGGAACAGGCCACTTTCAGATAATTAGGCCCCTGGCACCTAGACGGAGGAGAGGTTCATTCAACTTTTGGTTGCACCGCAATATAATGGTCAAATAAAAAAAAAGAGGATTCAATAAAGAAGTGCCCCGGAGTACAAGAATACATGGTTGAGGGGGAGGCAGTTATAAATGTCTTCTAATTTTGGGCACTTGCAATGAAATTTGCCACCAATGCAACTAGTGATAACTAAGGACTATTTCTATCAGTTTAATCTCTGTTTTGTCCCCTATCAGGGCCAGGGCCGGTGTAGTGAACAGATTTTTGAAACTGGGCGATGGAAAAAGACCCATGCTCGGTCTGCTTCGTTTGAATTTTAGGTCACTGCGTGTGCGCCATGCAATGTAAGAGTCACCCGATATGAGTGGTGGGCACTGGCAGTGGGCACAGTGCAGTCTGTGGGCCTGACACACACTGACACCAGCCCCTCTGCACATTACCAGACGCCATTCCTGATTCAACATGCTATATGCATGGCCATATCACTATCAGCGTCCATATTCTCCATCCTACTTCTCAGCTTGCGGCATAGGTAAGTTACCATAGCCCTATCCATCCAGCTTCCTATGTTTGGTTCTACTGTACCCTGACCAGGATATTTATGTAATGTAGACCAATATGTATTTTCCTTAATGTTTCTCGATACAGCAATATCTGAATGTATATTGATATTCCTCTACATGGATGCCTGCCATCAAGTTCCATTGTATTCTGAATACTGTTATGTAGTCTTTGCCTTTAAGAATCTAGCTCGACTTGACTATGATGTATATGACTCCGCACCTACATTTAATATTCAGTGTACTATTATGCTTTATATCTATATACTATCACTGTTCATTAATCTCGTGCTTATACTATAATTGTAATGTATACCTTTTCTTTCATGTAGTATCTGACGAAGGCAAATATATGCCGAAACGATATACAGTTACTGCCGCATATAAAACAAGTGAAAAGATAATAAATCATTTAAGCATTATCACCTTGGCTGCTGTTATTGTATATACACACACTGGCGGCAACTGCAATTATATTAAAGGGTAAAAATGAAATGACTTTTTTATCTGCAAGGTACTGTGCCACCCTATATGAGTGGTGTGCACACAGTACAGTCTGTGGGGCTGCGGCCTCTCACACACGGGCAGGCAACTGCAATATATATACCGGTATATATATAGAAAAAATAAAAGCAGACTGATGTATCAGCCCTAAAAAGGGCTTTTTGGGGTGCTGTCAGGACGCTGTCCTTACAGCAGATGGCCCCTTTCACACGAGCGAGTTTTCCACGCGGGTGCAATGCGTGACGTGAACGCATAGCATCCGCACTGGATTCTGACCCATTCATTTCAATTGGTCTGTGTACATGAGCGTTGTGTTTCACGCATCACTTGTGCGTTGCGTGTAAATCGCAGCATGTTCTATATTCTGCGTTTTTCATGCAGCCCTAGCCCCATAGAAGTGAATGGGGCTACTTGAAAAACGCATTGCATCCGCAAGCAAGTGCGGAGTGCGTGCGTTTTTCACTGATAGTTGCTAGGAGATGTTGTTTGTAAACCTTCAGTTTTTTTCACTACGTGAAAAAGCATCAAAACGCATTGCACCCGCGCGGAAGACACTGAACAACTGAACGCAATCGCAGGCAAAACTGAATGGCTTTGCCTGTGAAATCGCACAGTTTTCACTGAACGTATCCTCAACGCATCCGGATCTAAGGCCCCATTCACACATCCACAATTTTTGTCCTCATCCATTCCACAATTCTGCGGAATGGATGCGGACCCATTCATTGTGAACTTCCGGGTTTCGGCCCCGAAACATCCGGCCGTGGCTCCGCAAAAGATAGAGCATGTCTTATTCTTGTCCGCAGCCTGCTGGAGTGCTGGCATGGTGTGTTGCAATTTGCGGATCCGCAACACACTACGGACGTGTGAATGGGGCCTAATCCGGACATGCTCGTGTGAAAGAGGCTGATGAGTCTTTGAGGACTGGAGTGGACACAGAACACTGGCCTAGCTAACGCTTTCCCTATTAATTCAGCAGCAGCACTCTCCCTGCTCTAACTAACACTGCAGTTTCAGAATGAATCTAAGATGGATGCTGTCCTTGCTTTTTGATAGTAGGTGGGTGGGTCTGGGAGGGAGGGTATGCTGATTGGCTGGAATGTGTCTGCTGACTGTGAGGTACAGGGTAAAACTTTGCTCAATGATAAAGTTTAGGGGGCGAATCGAACATCGCATATGTTCACCTGCCGCGGCGAACGCAAACATGCGATGTTTGCCGGGAACTGTTCGCCGGAGAATAGTTCGGGACATCTCTAGTGGTGACATACTGCATTTCTGTAGTTGGGGGAAAAAACCCTTATTGTGGTGCCACGGAGCATTTTTGCATACACCGCTGAAAAACCTATTTTAAAATTTAGCAGTTACATACAGCATTTCTGTAGTTTGTTGCAATAAACACTGGTTTTGTGCTACTTAGCAGATCTGAGGCCGACCCTGTATTTCAGTCATTTTAAGTAACCTGTGGAACTCTGCATTTACATATTTGGTTGCAAACACACAGGTTTTGTGGTAGATAGCACATTTGCGGTGTATGCTGCATTTCTGACAGTCAAATTAAACTGTTAATTCTGCTGTTACATTGTTGGTTTGAAAAATCTAATTTTTGGTTATAGTGAAGTAATTGTATTGAATTGCTCCGTTACACTGTTGTGTGACCTAAAGAAATGTATTCTGTTTATGACACGGGCACTGCCTTACTGTTAGTGAACTGAATTGTTGACTATTGGCAGTTAAATTGGCACCGGAGATAAACCGTCTTTCAGCTTGGTCGGTGAACGCAAATAATGAGGAGAACATCAAAAAAGGGACGTGGACATGGTCGTGGTGGAGTTCGTGGAGCTCCTGTTGCTGGGAGAAGACGTGGCCGTTCAGCTCCAACTACAGGTCCATGTGAAACACCTTCCTTAGGTGCGAGTAGGTGACAGAACCTGCAGCGTTATTTGGTAAGCCCGAATGCCGATCTACGGATGGTGAAGCCAGAACATGTACAGGCGATAGTAGATTGGGTGGCTGACAGTGGCTCCAGTTCCTTCACAGTGTCTCCCACCCAGTCCTCTGTTGAAAGCTCCGAGTTGGCACCTGCAGCCCATGCCCATCAGTCGTTCACCTCAACCCCTTGCAAATCAGCCAAGCAGTCTGAGCCCCAAGTCATGCAGGAAACTCTTATGCTTTTTGATGACTCTGCTGGCAGGGTTTCCCCGGGCCATAAACATAGCCCTGCCGCAGAAGTAGAAGATATTGAATGCACTGATGCCCAACCACTTATGTTGCAGGATGAGGACATGGGACGACCATTGCAGCATATCTCTGATGATGACGAAACGCAGGTGCCTACTGCTGTGGCTTTCTGCAATGTGCAGACCGACGAGGAGGGCAGGGGTCCTGAATGGGTGGAAGATGATGTTGAGAACAATTATTATTATTATTATTTATTTTTAGAGCGCCATTCATTCCATAGCGCTGTACATATTATAAGCGGTGCACGTACATAATACAGGCAATTACCTTAAGCATGAACAAGACAAGTTACAGACTGGTACAGTAGAGGGCCCTGCCCGTGAGGGCTTACAATCTATGTGGTGTGGGGGAAGGAGACAGTAGGCGAGGGTGAAGCCGGTCATGGCGGTATAGAGGCAGCAGCGTCACTGGTTGTAGGCTTGTCTGAAGAGGTGGGTTTTCAGGTTTCTTTTGAAGGATTCCACTGCAGGTGAGAGTCTGATATGTTGGGGTAGCGAGTTCCAGAGTATAGGGGATGCACGGGAGAAATCCTGGAGGCGAGTGTGGGAAGAGGTGATAAGAGGAGAAGAGAGAAGGAGTCCTGTGAGGATCGAAGATTGCGTGTGGGGATGTATCGGGAAAGTAGCGCAGAGATGTAGGGAGGGGACCGGTTGTGGGCTGACCTTGTATGTGTTGGTTAGTATTTTTAAACTGAATTCGCTGGGCAATGGGGAGCCAGTGCCAGTGACTGGCAGAGGGAAGGCAGAGGAGTAACGGGGAGAGGTGGATTAGTCGGGCAGCAGAATTGAGGATAGATTGTAGGGGTGCGAGAGAGCTAGATGGAAGGCCACAGAGGAGAATGTTGCAGTAGTTTAGGCGGGAGATGATGAGGGAATGTATAAGCATTTTTGCCGATTCAAAGTTGAGGAAAGGGAGGATGCAGGAGATGTTTTTGAGTTGGAATCGGCAGGTGGTGGAAAGGGCTTGGATGTGTGGTCGGAAGGAGAGGGCAGAATCCAAGGTCACTCCAAGGCAGCGGACTTGGTTGACCAGGGAGAGTGTGCAGCCATTGATTGTGATAGATAGGTCTGTTGGGGGGGTGAGCAGATGGGGAAAGATGATGAATTCTGTTCTATCCATGTTAAGTTTTAGAAAGCGAGAGGAGAAGAAGGAGGATATGTGTCACGACTGTGACTGATCCAGATAGGTCTGGGAAGAGAAGGTCGCAGCGACTTGCTACTCGCGATAGCTTGTGAGTTTGCTTCATGGTTCAGGGTATGTCATCCAGGTTTTGCCTTGTGAACCTTTTTGTCCTGACTGGGAGTTGGTAGGCATTCTTCTCAGGTGAGTGCTGTCTGCCACTCCCAGCTACTATATTAGTTTCAGTTTCACTTGCAGTCATTGCCAGATATAGTCCTTACTTCCAGTGCTATTCTGACCTTTGAAGGAGATCGTTTGACGGTATTGCTGTGGTGCTCGTGTCTGGCGTGGACTGTCGTTGTTGGGATCATCTTCTCTGCTCGTGACTGGATAAGTCTATCTCTGCTGGAGATTGTTTGTTTGTTTGTTACTGTCTTCCCCTGTTGTTCTCCTAGACATGAGTGATGGTGACTAGTGCTCCCATCTGCCTTTCCCCAGTCTAGTCTTCTAAGGGTCACTCAGGGTTTAGGCATCCTGCTCGCCGCACGGGTTCACACCCCGTCTAGGGTATCAGGGCAGACAGATGCCAGCGTAGGGTTTGTCAGGGGTGGCCGTTCTATTTCCCATCCGTAGATAAGGGTCCCCCTTCCCCTCCGTCTGGTGCGACACGACTGCTGCTGGGATAGCGGTCGTGACAATATGTGAGATAGGCATTGTGGGATTCTGGATAGTACGGTGGTGATGTCTGGACCAGAGAGGTAGATTTGTGTGTCATCAGCATAAAAGTGATACTTAAAGCCATGGGACTCTATGAGCTGTCCCAGGCCGAAAGTGTAGATAGAGAAGAGCAGGGGTCCTAGGACGGAGCCTTGCGGGACACCAACAGAGAGGGAGTGAGGCGAGGAGGTGGTGTGAGAGTGGGAGACGCTAAATGTCCGCTCTGTGAGGTATGATGTGATCCAAGAGAGGGCCAGGTCAGTGATGCCAAGGGATGAGAGAGTTTGCAACAGAAGGGACAAAGAAGGACAAAGAAGATGGGTCAAGTGAAGGCTTTTTGAGGATGGGTTTAATGGTAGCATGTTTAAAAGCAGAGTGGAAGAGACCAGAGGTCCTACACCTCAAAATATACCACTTAAATCCATGTTATTCATGGGTGGTGGAAAAGTCATATTTTTAACCCCTTAAGGACATGGTCATATTTCACCCTGAGGACCAGACCATTTTTTGCATATCTGACCAGTGTCACTTTATGTGGGGATAACTTTAAAACGCTTTTACTCACCCAGGCCATTCTGAGAATGTTTTTTCGTCACATATTGTACTTCATGACAGTGGTAAAATTAGTCAAAAAAGTTAACTTTTATTTCTCTACCTCCATAATACATAGTAATACTTCCAAAACTAGTTAATAATTTACATTCCCCATATGTCTAGTTCATGTTTGGATCATTTGGGGAATGCCATTTTATATTTTGGTGACGTTACAAGATTTAGAAGTTTAGAAGCAAATCTTGAAATTTTTCAGAAATTTTCCAAAACACACTTTTTAAGGATTAGTTCAGGTCTGAAGTCACTTTGTGAGGCTTACATAAAAGAAACCATCCAAAAATGACCCCATTCTAGAAACTACACCCCTCAAGCTATTCAAAACTGATTTTACAAACGTCGTTAACCCTTTAGGTGTTCCACAAGAGTAAATGGCAAAAGGAGATAAAATTTCTGAATTTCGATTTTTTGGCAAATTTTCCATTTTAATAATTTTTTTCAAGTAACAAAGCAAGGGTTAACAGCCAAACAAAACCAGGACGTCATTTGTACTTAAGATGTTAAGGCCAGGAATTACCTTTGCGGTTGCGCTGCATATTTGCCGAGGACAATAATATAGTTTATCTGTCTGGGAGTTCAGGGGTTGAAATTTTCCATTTTTTTGCTGTCAAGTAACCATGCACTGTATAGGTGACAGGGATGGAAAATTTGAAAAATTTTCTTTTAAATTGTTGGGTGAAATATTACCATTTTTGCCGGGTACAAACCCCTGCTCTGCATAGGTGACAGTGACCGAAAATGCAGAAAATCATCTTTTAAATTGTTGGGTGCAAGATTACCATTTTTGCAGTGAATAAACCTCTCCACTGCCTGGGTGCCAGGGCCTGCATTTCTAAAAATCACCTGTTCCATTGGTGGGTGACATGAACCCCGTTTTGCAGTGAATAAACCTCTCCTCTACCTGGGTGCCAGGGGCCTACATTTCTAAAAATCACCTGTTCCATTGGTTGGTGACATGAACTTCATTTTGCCGTGAATAAACCCCTCCTCTTCCTGGGTGCCAGGGGCCTAAATTTCCTAAAATCGCCTGTTCCATTGGTCGGTAACATGAACCCCATTTTGCCGTGAATAAACCCCTGTTCTGCCTGGGTGCCAGGGACCTACATTTTTAAAAATCGTCTGTTCCATTGGTGGGTAACATGAACCCCGTTTTGCCATGAATTAACTCCTCCTGCCAGGGTGCCAGGGGCCTACATTTTAAAAATCGTCTGTTCCATTGGTGGGTGACATGAACCCCGTTTTGCCATGAATTAACCCCTCCTGCCAGGATGCCAGGGGCCTACATTTTTAAAAATCATCTGTTCCATTGGTGGGTGATATGAACCCCGTTTTGCCGGTGAAAAAACCCTGCTGTGTATTGCTGACAGGGAACAAAATTTGGTAAAAACATCTGTCAATAATCGAAAGATGCGTGACTACAAATGCACGCTAGTATATGCGCTGCTGATGGCATTCCCACCTGACGCCTCCTCAACCTCCTACTCCACATCCATTTCCTCCTCCTAAATCAAGATTTAGATTTTAAATTTGTATTTATTTTATTGTAAGTCATTTCCCTATCCACATTTGTTTGCAGGGCACTTACCCACATGTTGCTGCCTTTTGCAGCCCTCTCGCCCTTGCCAGGACTTTTTTTTACAGCCAGTTTAGTGCCCAAACGTTCGGGTCCCCAATTGACTTCAATGGGGTTCGGGTTCTGGGTCAAGTTCAGGTTAAGTTCAGATCCCGAACCCGAACTTTTTTGTGAAGTTCGGCCGAACCCGAACTTCCAGGTGTCCACTCAACTCTAATCCATTACATACATTTACTTTTCATATTCCATTTATATTGACAATATGGACAGAATACTCCCTGCCTGACATCATTTAATATGTCACCACCTGTATAACTACTGCAATTCCTTCTGGAAAAGTTTGTTTTGAACAGAAGAGATTACAACAGACTTTGCCTATGAGAGTTTTTCTAGATTGACTTGTTCATAGAAACTTTCCCACCTTTTGACATGATCGCTATTGGTTTCCCTCAGGAAAGTTATAGCGATGTGGATAAGACTGACTGGGGTCTTAACCAGTATCTTTCCAGGAAGAGAATCTCTCAAAGCAACGTGAATGAAGTGTGCCTTCAGAAGCTTTGGTGCTGACGCTTGTAATTTCCGATCTGATTTCAGGGTCAGCTTCGGGCTCTATGCGTGGATAAACATTAGCAGTGTCCATGTCCTCAGAGTGTGGTTGGTACAGAAAGGATGGGCCTGAGAACCATATAGAGTTCTGAAGGCATGCTGCTTGAGTAGGTCTACTGGCATAATCAGCAGGGTTTTGCTCTGCAGATACATAGAACCACTGATCTGGGTGTGTAGATTGCCTGATTCTATTCACTATCTGTTGGAGACAGATAGAATCTCCTCGTGGTGATGCAAATGTACCCTAGAACAGTCTATCAGTGAAGAATTTCACGGCATCAAAATCACAATGATGATGGAAGCATGTGATTGGACCATGTGACCCAGTGACGTCATGGAAGGTCTTTTACCCCCCCCCCCTCCAGCTGAAGACACAACAGGAGACCGGCAGCTACGCGCTCAATTGGATGAGGTGAGTAACTTTTTTTATTTTTAACCCTCAATCGCCCTTTTTACTTTGCATTCTGTATTTAGAATGCTATTATTTTTCTTTATAACTATGTTATAAGGGAAAATAATAAAGATGGGGTCCCCACCCCGATCGTCTCCTAGCAACCATGCGGGGAAATCGCACTGCATCCGCACTTGCTTGCGGATGTTTGCGATTTTCCCACAGCCCCATTCACTTCTATGGGGCCTACGTTGCGTGAAAAACGCAGAATATAGAACATACTGCAATTTTCACGCAACGCAGAAGTGATGCGGGAAAATCACCGCTCATGTGCACAGCCTCATAGAAATGATTCGGGTGGCAATGCGTTCACCTCACGCATTGCACCCGCATGGAAAACTCGCTCGTGTGATAGGGGCCTAAATGAGGAATAGTGTGGGCTGGTTTAGGGCTTAATTTGGACTTTCCCATAACAAATCCAATATGGCACACATTTTCTGCATCAATTACTTTCAAATAAGCTACTGCACCTATCGCTGTGGTGGATGCGTCAGAGAAAACGCACAGTTCTTTCCTGCAAGCTGATGATAGAGACACGGGAACATAGCATCGGTCTATCTTAAGGTGCTCGAACGCTTGCAAGGATTCCGTCCATTGAACCCACTCACTTAGTCTCTCTAGTGGAAGCAATGCATCCAATTCACTTTTCCCAGATGACAGTTCATGAACTAAGGTCTTCCCTCTTATTGTCACAGGTGATACAAACCCTAGGGGAACATAGAGGACATTTACAGTGGATAGAATTCCTCTACGTGTAAAGGGCTTTTCCTCTGAGGAAACTTGGAAAACAAAACTATCTGTTTGTAAACCCCAACTTAGGCCTAGGCTTTTCTGCAGGGGGAGGGTGTCTGTACGGATTGATACCTCTTTCTCGATTCTGTGGGTGGTAGTGCATGGCTGTTTTGAGCGGGTGGATCGAGACGATTTGTGTGGTTCATTCCAATAACCAATGAGATTCCTCTGTGCTACTGAGTTACGTCACCCCCGGCTGCCAGTGCAAGGACATTGCAGAGATATTACCAAATACACTGGCCACGATAAAATATTAATGAATTGTACTAATAATTTTTGCTTGCAGTAATGATACATTGCAGAGTTAGTGCAGAGAATGGCAGTCAGCACCAGCTACGAAAATTATTTTATAGAAGTTTAAAATATTTTTTTGATTGCAGTAATTTTACATTGCAGAGTTAGCGCAGGGAATGGCGGTCAGCACTGGCTATGAGAAAATTTTATTGAAATTTAAAAATATTTTTGGATTGCGATAATGTTTCATTGTAGAGTTTATTTACTGTCAATGGTCCCTAGGACCTGCTGCATCTTTTTTGCACTTGCTGAATAATAATAAAACGTCACTTTTATTATTTCATAATTTAAAACCATTTGGTACAAAATAAGGAACAATGCAGTGAAGGTTAAAAATTCTCTGGGGAGGGGGGGCAGAGCTAGCGCCGAGAGTAGATGGCGGTGTGAGTGTTTAGCTCCGTCTGTAGCATCACCCAAAAAGCTTGGTATTACAGCTTGGCCGACCTATGATGGTGAAGATTGGTGGCTCTAAACCTGGGGAATACCAGGGACAACAAAAATCGGGGATCACTGGCGGAGAGATGGAAAAATTCATAAAGAAAGCAGCCGCCTCATATGTGGCGCGTGGTGGCAAGATGGCGTCTCCCCGTGTACCCGGAAGCAAGCCTGCAGAAGCAGACAAACGACTACAGGGAGGTGAGACTGACACAGACGCTCTCCCCATCTCCCGCTCCTTCCTGAAGAAGCCTCTTCCCTGGCTGCTGCCCTGGAACCTATTAGTTCGGACATTGCGGACATAAAACAAGACATCAAGCCAATTAAGGATCTGGAAGAAGTCCAGGTCCCCATCCTTCATCACCAATGGGCGGTGGAAAGACACTTAGCTTCTATACAAGCCAACATAAACTCCCTATACTGTGCCCTGGAAGACCAGGAGAATAGAGGCCGCCGCAATAACTTACGCTTTCGGGGCCTTCCAGAAACCATCCCGCCGGGCGACAGTTCTAACACTATCGTCCAGCTATGCCTCTCCCTACTAGGCCCGGATACTGCCCACAAAGTAATCCTTGAACGAGCGCACAGGGCTTTAAGACCTAAGCCGTTGCCGACAGCCCCTCCAAGGGACATTATGTTCAAATTTTTCAGCTTCCAGGTGAAAGAAGCGGTCCTGTCCAAGGCCAGGGAAACCAGGACAGTGAAGTGGGACGGACACAAAGTCCTCATATTCCAAGATCTAGCCCAATACACGCTATAAAAAGGAGAGCATTGAAGCCACTTACCGACTGGATCCGCTCTCACAACATGCCGCACAGATGGTCCTATCCATTTGAGCTTTCCTTCCTCCACGAAGGGAAACGGATCTCTATCTCAACGTTCACAGACTTACCATCCGTCTACGAACATCTGCAGATTGACCCGCTGGATATACAAAATTGGGACCCAATACAATCCCTAATTGACTTTCCTGATCTTCCACCTATAGAACCCTGGGAAAAATTGCACACACCGAAGGCCCAGAGGAACAGGAGACACACGCCAGGATCGCAACCTAGACAGCTCTCAATGGATACCTGAGGGCTTCGGTGATCTTTACTGTACAGGGACATCTCTGTAACATCATCCCTGCATTTTTGCCATTCCCTGGTATATACCATGGAACTACGCCTAGAATATTCTCTATGCCTATAATGTGTATTACTCTGATGTTTCATCCACCTCTTCTTTTACTTTACCTGAATCAACATATCTTTCCTCTTACCCACTATTTTGGACGCCCCCAGCGTCAATGCATCACAGTTATGTCTCTATCTTTACTATTTCTCACTATTTAGCACTTCTCACCTGTCAAAAAACTGCATAGGTAACCCCACCTTTACATGGACCCCACTCATGTTTGCAAACTCGATGTGAAATGCGTACATGAGTCATTCTCTCTCTTCCCAGTCTACTTACTTATTTGTAATATCTCCCTCATTAACCCCCCTTAGACCTCTATTGTGACCATTATAAAGTTTTATATTGTGCTCTTTTCCTGAGCAGAGTTGCTCCACCTGGTGCTAACTGAATACCGGTTCGCCATGTGGTGCCACTGTTTTGGTTCTGATTTTCAGTTCTTTGTTATTACTTGTTTTAGACAATGTCTCTATACCTTTTGCAATACTATGCCATGTTCTTGCTTCTCACATGATATAGCTCCTGTGGATGGCCTCCCTGGGCCCGGAGAACCGGACCATACCTCTTGCTTCCAGACACATATAATGTGAAGGGCTTCAATGCTCCCTCGAAGAGATGCCAAATTTTCACTAATTTAAAAAAGAAAATTGCTCTATCATTCTTTTGCAAGAAACTCACTTTTGTTTCAACCATTATCCGAATCTATCCTATTCTAGCTTTCCAGATTGGTATCACTGCGTATCCGGTTCTTCGGCCTCGAGGGGGGTCAGCATAGGCTTCAGAATAGGAACTTCCTTCCAATTGCTGGCACAAATCCTGGACCCAGAGGGTTGATACTTGCTGCTCAAAGGTACCATTGCAAATCAAATTTACCCTTTCATAAATGTATATGCACCTAACACCAATCAGTTTAAATGGTTTGATGGGCTGCTCCCTGTTGTCGAATCCTTCATGGAGGGAGTCACTATTATGGGAGGAGACTTCAATCTTACCTTTGAACCTCGACTTGACACTACATCCCATAAATCCTCACTCTCACACAAAACACTGACCTCACTTAAGAAAAGATTCCTATCCTTAGGCCTAATTGACACTTGGAGGACCCTAAACCTTCTTTCCAAAGATTATACATTCTACTCTAACCTTCATCGCTCCTACCATAGACTAGACTATATCCTAATTTCCAAACAACACATCAGTCTTTGTTCCAAATCCTATATAGACTTCATCCTCCTCTCCGATCACTCCCCGGTCTTCACCACTATTCAGGCTCCCCAGATCCCCCCTAAATCTTACATATGGCGACTGAATGAACAGCTGATTTCATCTGCAAAGGACGTGGCCTATATAAAAAAAACAAATCGAGGAATTCTTTTTGTTAAATAATCAACCAGATATCTCGCCACGCGTTCTTTGGGATTCCCACAAATCGGTAGTGTGGGGTTATTTTATCAGTCTAGGCTCCCAACGTAAAAAAAAAGTGAAATGCCCTAATCTCCTCCCTCCTATCAGAGATCCATAGGATCGAAACGCTACATAAACAATCTCTCCAAGAAGCTCACCTGGTCAGGCTTGATTCTCTCCAAGCTGAGTTAAAAAACCTTCTAAACTCACAATCAGCCAAATTCCAGCTAAACTCCAGATATAATTATTTTGCACATGGAGACAAAGTTTCAAAATTCATGATGAACAGAGTGAAACGCAGGCAGGCTCAGAGTTTTATAACCAAGATAGTCAAGCCTGATGGAGGACAGGCCACTTCCACTGCAGATATAGCCCACCAATTCCAAACTTATTATCAATCCCGCTACAATTTGGCCCAACACGACCCTCCAAGCACCCATCCCTCCAAATCTGACCTCGTTACTACTTTTCTTCAACGTGCCAAACTCCCCAAATTTGACACTCATCAAATCAACACCCTAAAAACCCCTTTCTCGTCTGAAGAATTATTGTCAGCTATAAAACAACTGACAAAAGGTAAAGCCCTGGGGCCGGACGGCCTGCTGGCTATCTACTATACCACTTTTAAACATTCTTTATGTACTCATCTCTTGCAGGTATGCAACGGAGCACTGAATGGCCTTCCTCTATCCCTAGATATGACCAAAGTAAATATCACTATAATTCCGAAAGAGGGTAAAGACCCCTCCTCTTGTACCAATAATCGTCCCATCTTGTGTTAAACTTAGATCTCAAGCTCCTAGCTAAAATGCTAGCCAACCGCCTATCCCCCCCATTGCCTCAACTAATCTTTAATGACAAAACGGGTTTTGTAGTTGGTAGGGAAGGTAAAGATAACTCCAGGAGAATTATCAATGCCATCTCATTTGGCACTAAACACCGGTTACCCCTTGTCCTCCTCAGCACCGACGCCAAGAAAGCATTTGACCGGGTGAACTGGGATTATATGAAGAACGCACTTGAGTGCTTTGGCTATCCTGAGGCCTTTATGAAAGCAATTTTTTCTATGTACCATATTGCCTCGGCGTCGGTGCTGGTGAACAACAATTACTCCCCTCCCTTTCCTATTAAGAACGGGACGAGACAGGGATGCCCCCTTTCCCCCCTGATCTTTGTTATGGCCATGGAACCCCTGCTCCACATAATCAGGCAAAATGACCATATTAATGGGCCTGTTATGGGTGATCATGAGCATAAGGTGGCAGCTTTTGCCGACGACCTTTTAATCATGACAACCAACCCGGACAAATCCTTACCCCTGCTCTCAAACCTCTTTGAACAATTTGGCACAATTTCAAATTTTAAAATTAACATAAGTAAATCTTTTGTCTTGACATTGGTCTCCCCCCTGAGGTTAGAGTAGCCCTGGCCCAACATTCACCTTTTAACTGGTGAGCACCTTCCATTACCTACCTGGGGGTTAAACTCAGTCAAGACCCTACTACACTCTTTCATCTAAACTATACCCCTTTATTACATTCTATACGTGACCAACTGTCTTCCCTGGATACACCAACCCTCTCATGGTTTGGCCGGAAAAATATGGTAACTTGTCTGGTGATCCCTAGACTGAACTACCTTCAACAAGTTCTCCCCATTCCTATTCCTAAAGCTTTCTATACCGCTCTAAACAAACTTATTAGATCTTTCATCTGGCACAACAAACAACCACGTATTGCACTTTCCACCTTAACTAGACCCAGGTTATTTGGTGGCATTGGTTTACCGAACGCAAACCTTTATAATAAGGCTATTCTCCTAGCTAGGGCCATAGACTGGTTTAGGACTACCACACATAAATCCTGGATCAATATGGAATCTACCCAATTCATTCAACCATTTAGAAGCCTCTTAGTGAAACCCAGAGACAGCAGACATCTCCCACCTTCCTCCCCCCCCTCTTCTCTTAAGGCTACACTAACAGCTTGGGAATGGTTTCACTCCTCCCCTTGGGGTTTCCCTCTACCTTCACCAATACTACAGTTGAAGGACATTATTGCGTTGGCACCTAAGGAACTCATAGATAGTCTCCCTATCTCCCTCAAGACATTAGACACTCCCATTCTTCAGCTGTTTGATGACACTGGAACACTCTCTGAAGCATCTATTATGACCTCCCATCCTGATCTGACGAAGTATCGCCAGGGCGCCCATTTCCTCTGGTCATACATCTCCAAATACATTGCATTTTCCTCCTTTCTGAGACCAGTCACCTGGTTTGAGAGTTTTATCATAAGCCCCGCACCACCTGTGAAGCTTATCTCAAAACTTTACAGACGACTGAACAGTCCTGTCTTAATGCCTAAACCAGCGTTTATACGACTTTGGGAGAAGGATCTAGACCTCAAGTTTTCTGACGCTCAGCAGTCTAAATTGTTTCTAACCCCTCATACTTCATCAAGATGTGTGAGGATTCAAGAAAACGGTTATAAGCTGCTTTCTAGATGGTATAAAACCCCCGATATCACTAGCAGATTCTCCTCCCAAGGTTCTGACATGTGCTGGCGATGCAAGACCGACAGAGGCTCATTTTTCCACATCTGGTGGTCCTGCCCGATTGTGGCAAAGTGGTGGGACTCTATCTTTGATAAATGCAATGCCAAAGATCGCCCCCACCCCCCTTCTGGCCCTACTTAACCTGGATATGATGGATCCTCCCATTAAACATTCCTATCTATTCAAACAATTGCTATGTGCCGCCCGCCTTCTATTACCGAGACACTGGCTAACCCCAGATACTCCTACCCTGGAACATTGGCTCAATAAGATTGACTCCCTCTACCGGTTCGAAGAAATTGCAGCCTGGGAGACATACTCCCACAATAAATTTAAAAATAAATGGAAAGCGTAGGAACGTTTCAGATATCAGAAAACATCAAGGAGCAATGGTATAACACAAACTTGCATGTAATGCGATTATGATAATGTTTGAGACAATGTCCAAGTTTTTCCTTTTTTCTTTTTTTCTTTCTCTTTGTATGTTGCTTTGATACCTTATGCTCCCTGGTATGACAATGTCTAATTCTACGATGTTCTATACGACATTTGCACTTTTAAATTGCCATATTGGATGGTATCTGCATGTATGTAACTGCATTATTTTCAATAAAAGTTTATAAAAAAAAAAAAATCTCAGGGGAGTCAGGTTGTGATATCTCCGTCTGTATGAGCCGTATGAGCAGTGTCCTTAGCTCCAGAGTATAAATGATCACATGGTCAGAGTTGATACAAGTGATCATTTATACTCTGGAGCTAAGGACACTGCTGCTGCACCCACAGCAGGGCTCATACAGACGGAGATATCCCAACCTGACTCCCACAAGAAATTTTAACCTTCACTACATTGTTTCTTATTTTGCACCAAATGGTTTTAAATTATTAAATAATAAAAGTGACATTTTATTATTTGACAGCAAGTGCAAGAAAGACGCAACAGGTCCTAGGGACCATTAACAGTAAATAAATTACTAGGGTAGCGCGTCGCACACTCGCTGAAGGGTCTAATCGATTAAATAAATTACATTGCAGAGTTAGTGCAGTGAATGGCGGTCATCACCGGCTGTGAAAATAATTTTATAGAAATTTAAGAAAGTTTTTTGATTGCGGTAATGTTACATTGCAGAGTTAGCGCAGGGAATGGTGGTCAGTATGAGAAAATTTTATTAAAATTTAAGAATTTTTATTGATTGCCCTGTAAAAGATTGTAGGTGAGGGCCTGCAGGTGAGCTGACCCTCCCTGAAAAAAGGGACATGAGGAGATCTTGTGCACTGATCCCCAAACTCTTCAGCATCCACAGTCTGAAGAAGATGACGGTGGGGAATGGCAATTAGTGTTTCACGAGGTGGCTGATGGGGAAAAGACACAGTTGTCATTGAATGAGGGTCTTGTTACATAGGTCAATACAAGTGAGGAGGATGATCAGCGTGAGGAAGTGGAAGAGGAGATAGGGGACGATAACATCACTGACCTAACCTGGAAAGGTGGCAAGCCAAGTGAGAACAGCAGGACAGAGGCAGAGGGATCAATAGCATTGCAACAGGCTGGAAGAGGCTGTGGGGTGGCAAAAGGGAGAAGACGGGTCACACCAAATAGATTCGCAACTGTTCCCCCATGTGGAAATCTCCTTTGTCAAGGGGTAGGTGTTACGCAGTCTGGTGCTTTTTGGAGGAAAGTGTGGACGATAAAAAAATTGTAATTTGCAAACTGTAACTGTGCTATACAAAAAAAGAACTCATAAATAACCAAATAACCATAACATATCTTACATCCTATTCATAAACTCTAACTCAAACCATAACAATAAAAACTCAAACTCGGGAACATGATGGGGGAAGACAGTACACTGTAGGGGTTGTGATTACTAGCAACTCACCACCACCAGCATGATCCACCACATGGCATCACAGCACCCTAACAGGTGGGCCGAACCCCTGGGTCCACAATCAGTGTCTGTGGGTCACACCACTGCCATCTCTTCCTCCCCTGTGCTACGTACTGGCCAATCGTCTGTCCTAGACGCAGGCTTGGATGACTCCCGCCCTACAGCTGGGCCTTCGCAAGCACCATCAGCTAGAACACCCACTTCTGTGCCCATGCACAGCATACAAATGTCCTTAACCCCAAGCCTTTTAACATAAGCGCACCCAGCCCCCCACCCACATGCCGTAGCGCAAAATGCGCATTTTTAAAAAATTATGGCCCTGGAAATGTTGCCATTTAGGCCTGTGGACATTGTGGCTTTCCTCAGCCTCATGGTCCTTCGTTACTCAGTCCCCAGCTGCCACTATTTTTTTTAGTGTGCCATCACCGCGATACACCAGCAATTGTGTCCCGTAACATCACCCGTGCACTGACCAATGCAGTTATTGTGAATGTCCACTTAACGACATACACATGAACAAGTGCTTTTGGCCAGGGATGCTACATTTCCGTGATGGCACACTGGGTGAACCTTGTGTAGGCTGTTGGCGAGTCGGAACCTGGGATGGCACAGGTGCCACTGACGCCAAGGATTGAAAGGGCACTACTTCCATCAGGATTTCTGCCACCACCTACATTAGTGGCTGCAACCCCCCCCCCTTCTCCTCCTCCACCTCCACCTTCACTGCAAACTCTGAATTTTCATCTTGCAGCAGCAGTCAACCATCAGTCAGTAGCTGGAAGCAGTGTAGCAAGGCAGTGGGGAAGCGGCAACAAGCCGTGCTGAAACTCATTTTCTTGGGTGACAAATAGCACACCGCTGAAGAGCTGTGGCAGGGTATAAGGGACCAGGTTGGTTGTGTCTGATAATGGCCATAACTTGTTGGCAGCTTTGTAGCTCGGCAATCTCACACACATGGCAAATCAATCATACAGCATATATGTACCATGCACAACAACATCCCAAACTTATACATTAATATAAACAAATGTCATGGCCTGTTTAAGAACACATAAATAACCAAATAACCATAACACATTTTACATTGTAGACAGAAACTTAAACTCAAACCATAACAATAAAAACTCAAACACTGGAACTTAACAGGGCCAGCCCTCAACCAATCACGGCCCTCACCGGGCAGAATGACAACTCTGCCCAGTGACCACAGCAAAACATCGGGAAATTGCCCCTCAAAAACCTGTCCTAATAATAGAATCTTAATCACTGGGCAGAAACCAACGTCTGCCGAGTGAACAAGACGAAATTGTACATGGGACAAATTCTGATATGGCCATGTGGGTCCATCTTTAATGTTCGGGATCCGGCCATACCATGCCCAGCCCACGTGTTCTGACATTTCTCAAAACCTACTCCAATTTGCCTGAGCTACTAGTGAAGGTGCGCCGTGTGTATGCCTGTTTCAGAAAGTCATCTACAGCTGCCGACGGTCTGGCAACGCTGCTTCAGCGCTTGTATTTCCCGGCTAAGCGACTGTTGTGCGACGTGAGCATGCGCTGGAATTCCACATTACACATGTTGGCCATGTTTTGTGAGCAGCAGAAGGAAGTAGTTGAATACCAGCTGCAACATGGTCTTGCATGACTGACCACTGTGAGGACTTACGCAACTTTGAAGGATAAACACAGATGGTGAGTGGCAATGGCGGTATTATCAGCCCAACTGATAATTACTGTCTACTTAAACACTGGTTGCTAACAATGAACGCGGACGCTTTACATGTGGAAAAGGTGGAACTAGTGGAAACACATTACACAGGGTTATGCCAGACCACTCTCAGTTCGTCTTCTCAGTGTGAATTGGATGATGATGATGAGGAGGAGGAGCAAGAGACGGTTGCTTCTGCTACAGAGGGTAGTAACCATAGCAGGTTTATTACATCTGTTCAGCACAGATGGGCAAGGGAGGAGGAAGAGGATAAGGAGATTGAGAGTCATCTTCATGATGAGGACAGCAAAGTCTTGTCTGTTGGGACACACATGGCTGACTTTATGTTATGCTGCCTTTCCTGTGACCCTCACATTCTACGCATTTTGCACAACAGTGATTACTGGTTGTTCAGTTCACCATTCACGACCCCCGCTACAAAGAGAACTTCTCATCTCTAATTTCTGTGGTGGAGAGAACTAGCAAATTGGTGCAATTCCAGAAGGTTCTTCTTGAAAAATTGTTCCATAAATTTCCATCTGACAATGCTAGCAGAAGAGTACATAGTTTCTTGGGAAACCCAGGAGGGGAGATGAGGGGAACACACAGCAGTTCCAACAGAGGCAGGACAACACTCTCCAAGGCCTAGGAAAGTTTTCTGACACCCCGCCAGCACCCTCACCTTGATGCATGGCCTATTGTCACAAGGATGGAAAAAATATGGAAGATGGTGAAGGGGTACATAGCAGACCATGTCAGCATCCTCAGTGATCCCTCTGTGCCTTACAACTACTGGATGTCCAAGCTGGACACGTGGCACGAACTGGCGCTCTACAGCTCTAGCTAATTGATAAAGAACATGAAATATTTACTATATTGGACTGTAGTATTCAGGGTAAATGACCATGTGGGCACTTTGCGATAAATAAGTGGGTTTTGGGTTGCAGTTTCGGCACTCAGTCTCTAAAAGGTTTGCCATCGCCTTCACTGTTTTAAAGGGTGAGCACACCCGAAGGCCCTCAGCTACATTATTTTATCTCAGTTTCATTGCACCCAGGGTCACGGCCTCTGCGTGCACCATCAGCATCACGGCCACTTCCACGTCCCTTACTGGCCGCTTTCTTAATATTAAATGTTATATATGCTTAAAAGTATGTCACATGTACAGTATCGTGGGATTTCTAAGTGTATGCGCCAATAAATTAAAACAAGTATTTGGGATGCGCACACATTACACAGGGGATGTAGCCCTGATAATGTCACAGAGTAGCATACCTCGTCTGTGGATAAAGTGCACTATATATCAGTGATATTTATGAAAAGCACACACATTAGATGTTGCACAAATAATTTCCATTTCCCCAAAATACACTGTTGTCACCTGTGGTACAGTATTTGACAGAAAGCCACACTATGGACAGTAGATTAAGCCCAGATTATTTAGTTTTGCGCATCAGACACTGTTTTCAGATAATTGACAGTATATGTCCCATAAAACCACAGACTAGACACTATATTATGTGTAATCATATTTTATTAGTTTTTCAATTTCGAATGACATGTTACAATAAAGTAAACAGTAGAAAACAGGGAGAGGGCCACTGCCCAATGAGAGGTCGCGCAGGACCATCATAGTACAGTCATAATGTATAACAAGAAACATCAGTTATGGTCTCGTGTATTTGAAGGGACCTCAAGCACGGACTGAAATAAAGGCTTATAACAACACAAGGCTTATCGTGAGCCGCTTATGGCAAATGTATGAGAGCACCAAGTAATGCTTTGCATCAATGTAGTTAGCAACCAGACAAACATAGGGGACAAGCAAGGAAAGAGGGTAAGGGAAGGTAGGAGGGGAGGCAGGGGATGTCAGAGCGCGCCTAAAGTAAAATACGACATCTGTAGAATCATACCATATCTCTAAATTCTTGAGAGTCTAAAAATGTGGTCAGAGGATTATATCTCTTCTAAAATGCCTCACCTCTTTCTTGTCTATCTGCTATCAGCTCTTCTATCCTCAAAATGAGCTTCAGTTCACTCGCCCATTCAACCAAGGTGGGAGGGGAACTGGACTTCCAATGTCTTGGAATTACCATGCACGCAACAGCTACAACGAGCCATAGGGCCCCCGTCTTGACATGTGAAAGAGAACCCGGAAGAAGTGAGAGCAGAGTAATTTGTGGTGTATTAGGTATTGACTTGTTAGAGTAACAAGCATATATCTTTAAAACTTGATCCCAGAAAGGACTTATCAGAGGGCAACCCCACCAAATATGAAGCATGGAGCCCTTCTCTCGTTTGCAGCGCCAACACTGGTCTGAAACGGAAGGAAACATCTGATGCAAAGTAGTAGGGCAATAGTACCCCCTGGAAATAATTTTATAGTTCTTCTCTTTAACTTGTGTCGCCATTGACATTCCATGAGAGAGCTCACACAATTTCCTCACCTCTTCAGCAGAGAAAGTGGATTGCAAATCCCTTTCCCACTTGTCAATAAATGGGGCTCTCTCCCCGTTTTGGAGGTTTAACAGAATCTGATACATAGCTGATATAGTACCACGACCGTCCGCTGGGGCTAGGTAAAGTTTATCAAAGTCTGTCAACTGACCTATCTCTTTGCACGAGAAAATGAGTCCAAGAAACGACCTGACCTGCGCATAACCCAACCACGAAACTGTGGTAAAGGCTGAATTCTGTTGAAGGGCCTCCAGGTATGATAGCTGTCCAGAGGTAAGTATATCCCTTACCAGCAGTAAACCGTCATGAGCAGCTTTAATAAGGAATGAGGATGGGGTAAGGCTCGGTACAAAGGCTGGGTTACCATGTAAAGAAGTCAAAGGACCTGGTCTGCTTGAAATCTGCGAGTTGGACATCCAGTGGTCCCAAATCGCCAAAGCGTGTCTCACCAAATATGGCCAACCATCCGTAGGCGATCTGTCTGCCAGAGAAATCCAGGGCAATGCCTGTAGAGACATGTGAGACAGTGACTGTTCTTGGCCAACCCATAGTTTCTGAGAGTCTTTATGCAGTCTCTCAGTCTGGAGAGTACAGTCACGCTATGATAGATGGAAATATCAGGGAGTCCAAAACCTCCTAAAGATTTCAGTTTGGTCAGAACCTGTTTATTTAGTCTTGGTTTGCTAGCATGCCAAATAAACTTGTTCAGCCCTTTTTGTAATTCCCGGAAATATGTCCCAGGAACATGAACAGGGATGGTTTGGAAGAGGTATAAAAACCTCGGTAAGATATTCATCTTAAAGGCAGTCATGCGGCCAAACCAAGAGAGTTGTTTGAGGGAGTATTTTTGAATATCCTCCAGCATCCTCCTCTGCAGTGGTAAGTAGTTAAGCGGAAAGAGCAAGTGCAGTTTTGCAGGGATTTGGATGCCCAGGTATGTCAAGCTTTGCTCTCTCCATTTAAAGGAGAAATTAGTACGGAGGGCGGCTACGTCTCCAGTGGCAAGAGATATATTGAGTAATTCAGTTATCAAGAGATTCACCTTAAAATTGCTAAGGTGTCCAAATCTATCGAACTCGCGTAGTAGAAACGGAATCAAGGTATGGGGGGCAGACACATATCGGAGCAAGTAGTCAGCGTATAATGCCAGTTTATGCTGTTTATTCACAATATTGATACCCCTCACATCCAGATTAAGACGAATTGCCTGTGCCAGGTGTTCCATTGTGAAAACATACAAATGAGGGGATAACGGATATCCCTGACGGGTGCCGTTGTGTATCTCAAAAGATGGAGCTAGAACGCCATTGGTCCGAACCCTAGACGTGGGATGGGTGTATAAGGCATATACATATTCCAGAAATCTGTCGCCCAATCCTATTTGCCTCAGGGAAGCCAACATGAATCGCCAGTGAACTCTGTTGAATGCCTTCTCAGCATCGACCGACATCAGACACAGGGGACTCTGTTGTTCCTGGGCTTGGTGGATCAGCGTGATGGTGCGGATGGTATTGTCCCTGGCTTCTCGGCCCAGGACGAAACCAACGTGATCTAGGCTGATACATTTCGGCAAAACCATCCGAAGCCGATTCGCCAGGATCTTTGAATACATTTTTATAACACAGTTTATCAGCAATATTGGCCTATAGTTGCCACAAATAGTGCTGTCCTTGTTGGGCTTGGGTATAACTACAATATGGGCTTCTAGGGATTGCTTGGGAAAGGGACAGGAGGGCGAGATGCTATTGAAGACTTTAGTCAGGAAGGGGAGAAGCAGGTCAATAAATCTCTTATAGAAGATGCCGGTGAACCCATCCGGCCGGTGACCACTGACCTTATCTCTGATTAAGAGAAAGGCTGATCTATGTCAGTCTGTTGGTCTGACGAGATTACAGGTAGGGCCGTCTTATCAAGGTAGGATGAGATGCGACAAGTGATTCATAATACGATCTGAATACTTCAGCAATATGGAGGGGATGATGCAAAATCTTACCCCCTGGATCTTTAATTTCGGGGATATAGGAATGTGTCAGTCTAGGATGTAGCAGTTTGACTAGTGCCGACCCACATTTATTAGCTCTTTCAAACAAGAAGCTCTGGTAGCGTTCTCTGGCATAGTTGAATTTCTTACTGATCGCTTCCTTTAGATTATCCCTAACCATAGTCAGCTTGGTTAACAGAGCAGGAGTGAGAGAGCTCTCCAATTTGAGAAATCGTTCAGATAAGCTCCTAATCCGTGCATTACCCTCCTTTTTCAATCTCGAACCATGCTGGATAAGAGTGCCTCTTAACACACATTTTAATGCTTCCCACTGAAGGGGGGTGGGGGGGCGCTGTGTGTTTCGAGAAAATCTTTAATGGTTTTCTCAATTGCCTGTCTACACACCATATCCTTTAGTAGATTCTCCGCCATGTCCATTCTTTAGCAACCAAGTCGGGCAGAGCTAAGGTGAGCGAAACAGGAGTGTGGTCCGACCATACAGCAGAGCCTCTAGACGTCTGAGGATGAAATGACAATGCATGATGAGAAATGGCAATCAAATCAATTCTACTGTAGGTGTTATGGGCTGGAGAATAATATGTGTAGTCGCGACTGTCCAGATTTAAAATCCTCCATACATCAAGCAGCCTATTATTCTGCAAAACATAACGAACTCTGGAAAGGGTTTAGAGGTAAATTAAAGTCGCTCCCCAACAGTACAATACCATCTATGAAGGACTCTAGCTTAGACATAATAGCTGCAAACGTCTTACCCTGCCCTGAGTTTGGAAGGTATATGTTACCTATCGTGTATGCTCTCCCATGGAGGGCCAGCTTGACAAGTCCCTTGTTGCAAGATCTGGAATCTATAACAGAACAAGGAAGATTTTTATGCAAAGCAATAGAAATCCCTTTAGATTTATCTTCCGGGTTTGTACTGTGAAACCAGGTGGTATAAACATTTGACTGAAAGTTTGGAATAGGATGTGTCTTAAAATGTGTTTCTTGCAGGAGCAATATCTGCGCTTTATCCTTTTGCAATCCTGCAAGAATCTTTGATCTTTTATCAGGGACATTAAACCCTCTAACGTTTAGGGAGACAAGTTTGATCTCAGCCTGTGGGGCCATTCCTTAAAAAGGTGAAGTGAACCAGAGATGCAGCTCTAGGGAAAGAACTGGGGTCGGGTGCTAGGTTAGGGAAGAACGCGAGGAGGAGGGAGACAGGACAAACAATTATTGAGAGAGGTCAAACGGATGAAACTGAGCTGAGAGAACAAAGAAAAAAAAAAGGGGGAGAAAACAAAAGGGGGGGGGGGCGTTGGAGAGTAGTCTAGCACAACACCCTAGAGGTGATACACAGGGTGTATCAATGAGACCTCGGAAGTGAGGAGTGTAACGCAAAGCGTTAATCGGGGACTGTCTTCCAAAAGCAGATATTGAGACCTGCCCGAGAATATAACTAACCAAAAGCTATCAAAGTGAGCATTCTAGTGACAAGAATAGTGGACGGGAGGGAGTAACGGGCGAGCAGAACTTGCCGAACACTTTGAATCGTATAACTCTACAACTATAAACCGAACTATACAGCAGTGAACACCTAATGAATTGCCTACTCATCAGCTGAAAATAAAATAACCAGGCCGTCTTGTCAGTGAGGGTAGCCTATCCATCTAACTACAAACAGAGGACGCCCAGACCTCAACTGACAAGAGACCTCAGTCCTGAGAGCACATTATAAGTAACAGACTATACTCAGCATTTAATGAATGAAATCAGGGTGGAAGTCTCCGGTTATCAGGCCCCCGATTACGTCTCGATGGTGCTGTCTTCCAAACTGAATAACGAGCTGGGAGCAGAGGAATGGTATTCCACTCAGGGAGCTCAATATCAGGTAGCCCCAGCGCAGCTAAGAAATCTTCCAGCTCCGAGGGATCTCATAATTCATGGCGTTTGCCACCTCTTCTGACCACCAGACATTCTAAGAGAGGGCGAAGAGCTCTGCGTTGTTGTAGGGTAGATCGGGCTAAATCTTGCAATAGCGAGATGTGATCTCTTTTGAACTCGATCGAGGCTTGGTTCCGCGATTTCCGCATGATTTCTTCTTTAACAGAGTAGTAGTGTAATAGACAAATAACATCCTTGGGTCTAGAAGGATCAGGGTTAGGTGGGGCGAGTGCCCTATGCGCCCTGTCTATTTCCAGGTCATCAGAGACCGGTCTATTCAAAATCATCCTGAAGAGATCTTGCAGGGTGTGGATGAATCTGCTGTAGATATGGATTCAGGGAGGCCTCGTAGCCTGATATTATTTCGCCTACGCCGGTGTAGCTGGCTAATGTGTTGGTCTCTTTGGAGACCTTTGTCTTCCACTGCATCCAGGCGAGAGGATAATTCAGCTTGGCGAGAGGAAACAATGACATCATTTACCCTCTCCTCAATAAGTTGTAGGTTGTTAGACAGGGTATGGAGTTCTTGCTTGTATGAAGTCTCCAGACGTACAATAAACTGCTCCCTTTCTTGTCTGGTCGGCAATTGGCAGACATGGGCCCTCCAGTTCCAGGATGGATCATCAGGCTCCAAAGGTAGAGAGGACTGGGCTGGAGCTTGTAGAAGCTGAGGCGCCGATGCTTGTGCCACCAGTACGGGTTCTAGTGCGGCCTGGCAAGATAGCGCGTACCTCCAGTCTCCACCATTCGCTGTGTGGGCCTCGGGAGACGGGGTTAAACCCTTTTTTCGACCTTTAGCGGGCGACTGATACTGGTGCATGCTGTGGTGCAAATCGTCTTCAGCAGGCATCGGGCTTAGTAGAGGTTTGTATGGGGGCGCCGCAATGTTAAGTTCGTGCGTTGCCTGTGGGAGAACAGCCGCGCAAGAGTTGCGGCCTGTTACCTTCTGCTCCTCCGGAGCAAAGAACTGTTGGATGCCCGTGCGTCTCACTTCTCTGGGAGTACTGGGGGGGCCAAGTGTCAAACCCCTTCTTGTCCGGACCATCTGAACCCAGGAGCCAGGCACTGGTGAGCTAGGAATGCTTGCTAAAGCAATCTCGTGGCAGGAGCTCTCAGAGATGCGTGTTCACTCCGCCATAGTCAGGACACGCCCCTAGACACTATATTATGCCCAGATTAATGTAATTTTAAATACAGTCTATACAGACACTGTTTTGGGATGCCGGACACTATATTTCACATAAACCCCCAGAATATGGACAAGATTAATGGAATTTGCGCTACAGACACTGTTTGCTGATGCAGTACAGTATTTTTTAACAAATCCACACACCATAGTCACTAGATGTGGGCCAGATTATTACATATACAGTCTGCGGATGGTGTACACGATATGTCACTGATAGGTACAAAATAAAAATATCTTACTGCTGTCAAACACAGACAGTAATCCTTAAAAACAGTGAATTTCTCTCCCTGCACTATCTGTCCCTTCCAAAGAACTGTCTCTGAGACTGCAGGAGTTAAATTGATTGCTGCTCTAAAACGCACACACATTGTAGTCCTTAAAAGGACTTTTGGGTCTTTGCAAATCTTGTTTCTAAAAAAAATCTGTTAAATTTCGCTTCACACACTGTCTTTCCCAGCCCACGCTCTGCTCTCCATGTCATCGGGTGCTATACAGTGATGCGCGCCAGGGGCAGTATTCGAATACATATTTATTCGCGAATTCGAAAAATTTGTTAGCTCCAGTCATTATTTTCTTGATTGCAAAATTCTGCAACTGAAAAATTTGTGATAAAAATTTGCATTACGAAAATTCGCATTCAACACTACCCCTAAAATCAAAGAGATTGCAGCCTTTTCATTTGTCCACAAGCTAGAAGCAGGGAGGGATCATGTGTGAAACAAAAAAAAAATTGAATATTCGAAATTGCGAATATATATCACTATATTCAAAATATTCACAAATTCTCAAAGTGCCAATATTCACAATAAAAATTCACAATTCGAATATTCGGGATCAACACTAGTGCTATATAGCACCCGATGACACGTTCTGTCCAGCCAATCACTTTAATGCCAGCAGCCAACATAGCTACCGGCATTACAGTGAGGGCAGTACTTACCTGTACCTTGATTGGCTGCTTACAACCCACGAAACGTGCAGGCGGAGACTCGAGCATGGCGCTCGAGCACATGTGGTACTCATTCGAGTACCGCCATGTGCCGAGCATAGCGATGCTCGAGCCAAACAGATATTCGGCCGAGCATTCTCGCTCATCACTAACAGAGATCCCTCAAAATATAATGGCCTCAAGATTAGATTTAAACGAACACCTGGATGTTCAGGTTCGAGAAGTTCGGCCGAACTTCCCGAAAATGTTTGGGTTCGGGATCTGAACTCGACCCGAACTTCACCCTGAACCCGAACCCCATTGAAGTCAATGGGGACCTGAACTTTTTGGCACTAAAATGGCTGTAAAATAGACCAGGAAAGGGCTAGAGGGCTGCAAAAGGCAGCAAAATGTAGGTAAATCCTCTGCAAATAAATGTGGATAGGGGAATGACTTAAAATAAAATAAATGCAAATTTACCAATATCAATTGTCAACTTGGAGGAGGAGAAGGTGGAATAGGAGGTTGGGGTGGCATCAGATGGGAATGCTATGGGAGATGAAGTTCTCATCACAGCCAAAAAGGATTCATGTCTGCCTGCAGTGCCACAGGCCTCATTCACAGACTCAGGGCCATGGCACTCGCAAAGAGGAGAGCGGTCCCGTAACAGCTAGTGTTGAGCTCGAAAATTCGAATAGCGAATTTTTATCGCGAATATCACAACTTAGATAATTTGCGAATATTGCATATATAGCGCTATATATTCGCAATTTCGAATATTCATCTTTTTTTTTTGTTGTTGTTAATCCTTGTTGCTCTCTGGTTGTCTTCCCACTTCCCAAAAGCTGTTCTTACCTGTCTGGAGGATTCCTGGCTCCCTGCCCTCTCCAGTTAATGCCCGTTGCCGCTTCTGCCGACTCCCTGTGTGCTTGGAACGTCCCATTCCCAATGGGAACGCCTCCATGCTAAAATGTACTGTCGGATGTGAGAATCACGATCTCACAAATTTGACTAAGTTGTAATCACAATGCGATTAATATAACCTGAATTATTCGCATTGCGATATTTGTTATATTCTATCAATACAACCAATAGGAACCCAGCTTTAAGTTGAATTCGCAATGCGAACATATACTCGCATTGCGAAATCAACTTAAAGCTGGGTTCCTAATGATTGTATTGCTCGAATATAACGAAGATTGAGAATATAGCGCTATATTCGTGATATTAGTTATCTTTGTCAATTGTAGCAATACAAGTAACAACCATTAGGAACTAAGCTCTAAGTTTAATTTGCGATGTGAATATAAATACGCATAACATTCGCAATATATAGAATAATGACGAATATTCAATTTCGACGAATATATGACGAATATTCAATCGAATATTCGCCAAATAGAATATGGCACCTCCCGCTCATCACTAGTAACAGCAACACAGGCCTCAGGTCAACCTGCAATGAAACAGGCCATTATCATTTATGTAGGCCCCTGACACCCAGACAGAGGAGAAGTCATTTGACAGTAAAAAGAGTTTAATGTCTCTCACCCAGACAGCAAGCAATTAAACGAAATATAGGTCACTGACACCCAGACAATGGGGCGGTCATTAGATAGTAAAAAGAGTTTAATATCTCCCACCAAGACAACAAATAACTAAACGACATATAGGCCCCTGACACCCAGACAATGTGGCGTTCATTAGACAGTAAAAAGTGTTAAATTTCTGCCACCAAGACAGCAAACAAGTACGTGAAATTTAGGCCCCTGAAACCCAGATAATGGGGCGGTCATTAGACAGCAAAAGAGGCATCATGTCACCCACCAACGGAGAAGGCCACTTTTAGTTATTTAGGCCCCAGCACCCAGACAAAGGAGAGAGGTCCCAAAGCAGAGAATCAGGCTTCATGTTACCCACCAATGGAGAAGGCCACTTTCAGATACATAGGAGCCTGGCAGAGAGGTTCATTCAACTTTGGGTTGCCCCGCAAAATAATGGTAAAACTAAAAAAAGAGGATTTAATAAAGAAGTGCGCTGGAGTAAAAGAATATATGAACGTCAGCTTGTCCACGTTGGCTGTGGACAGGCGGTTGCGTTTGTCAGTAATGACGCCCCCTGCCATGCTGAATACACGTTCAGACAAAACGCTGGCCGCCGGGCAGGCCAGCACCTCCAAGGCATAAAAGGCTAGCTCTGGCCACGTGGAAAATTTGGAGACCCAGAAGTTGAATGGGGCCGAACCATCAGTAAGTACGTGGAGGTGTGTGCACACGTACTATTCCACCATGTTAGTGAAATTCTGCCTCCTGCTAACACGTTCCGTATCAGGTGGTGGTGCAGTTAGCTGTGGCGTGGTGACAAAACTTTTCCACATTTCTGCCATGCTAACCCTGGCCTCAAAGGAGCTGGCTGTGACACAGCTGCATTGGCGACCTTTTGCTCCTCCTCTGCCTTCGCCTTGGGCTTCCATCTGTTCCCCTGTGACATTTGGGAATGCTCTCAGGAGCGCGTCTACCAGCGTGCGCTTGAACTCGCGCATCTTCCTATCAGTAAGGTGGGCACATTGTCTTTGTACCGGGGATCCAGCAGGGTGGCAACCCAGTAGTCCGCACACGTTAAAACGTGGGCAACTCTGCTGTCGTTGCGCAGGCACTGCAGCATGTAGTCGCTCATGTGGGCCAGGCTCCCCAGAGGTAAGACAAGCTGTCCTCTGTGGGAGGAGTATTGTCATCGTCCTCCGTATCCCCCCAGCCACGCACCAGTGATGGGCCTGAGCTGTGTCGGGTGCCACCCCGCTGTGAACCTGCTTCATCCTCATCCTCCTCCACCTCCTCCTTATCCTCCTCGTCCTCCAGTAGTGGGCCCTGGCTGGCCACATTTGTACCTGGTTTCTGCTTTTGCCAAAAAACTCCCTCTGAGCCACTTCTAACAGACTGACCTGAAAGTGCTAAAAATGACCCCTCATCCTCCTCCTCCTCCTCCTCCTCCTCCTGGGCCACCTCCTCTTCCATCATCGCCCTAAGCGTTTACTCAAGGAGACATAGAAGTGGTATTGTGTAATAGTGATGTCGCGAACATAAAATTTTACGTTCGCGAACGGCCAACGCGAACTTCCGCAAATGTTCGCGAACGTGCGAACAGTGCGAACCGCCATAGACTTTAATAGACAGGCGAATTTTAAAAACAAAAGGGACTCCTTCTGGCCACAATAGTGATGGAGAAGTTGTTTCAAGGGGACTAACACCTGGACTGTGGCATGCTGGAGGGGGATGCATGGTAAAACTCCCATGTAAAAATACCTAGTTGACACAGAGTGTGGTAGTTGTAATCGCAATGCGATTAATACAGGTTATATTAATCGCATTGCAAATTCAACTTAGAGCTGGAAATTCTAGCAATACAACCATTAGGAACCCAGCTCTAAGTTCAATTCGCAATGCGATTAATATAACCTGTATTAATCGCATTGGGATTACAACTTAGATCTGTTCCTAATGGTTGTATTGCTAGAATATAACGAAGATTGCGAATTTAGTGCTATATTCTCAATCTTTGTTATATTCTAGCAATATAACCATTAGGAACAGATCTAAGTTGTAATCCCAATGCGATTAATATAGGTTATATTAATCGCATTGCGATTACAACTACTAACACTGCAGCTTCAGAATGAATCTAAGATGGATGCCGTCCTTGCTTTTTGATAGGAGGTGGGAGGGTCTGGGAGAGAGACTGATGTACTAGCCCTAAAAAGGGCTTTTTGGGGTGCTGTCAGGACACTGTCCTTACAGCAGAGATCAGATGAGTCTTTCAGGACTGGAGTGGACACTAAATTCACTAGCCTAGCTATCAATTTCCCTATTAAATCAGCAGCAACTACACTCTCCCTCCTCTCACTAACCCTCAGTTCACACTTTAGCGTTTTTACACGCGTTCGAACGCGCATAAAAACGCACAACTGTACAGTACCCATGCATTCCTATTTTGTGCAGCGCGATTTTATTCGCGCGTTAAAAACGCGCGAATTAAACGTGCTGCACGAACGCCCAGGTCTGAACCCAGTGTTAGACTGCAGATTCCAAATGAATCTAAAATGGATGCTGTCCAGGAGATGGGAGGGTCTGGGAGGGAGGGTATGCTAATTGGCTGGAATGTGTCTGCTGACTGTGAGGTACAGGGTCAAAGTTTAATCAATGATAGGGGGTGGACCTAACATCGCATATGTTCGCCTGCCGCAACGAACGCGCGCAAGCCTTGTTCGTCGGGATCTATTCGCCGGTGAATAGTTCGGGACATCTTATTTGCGAATTCAACTTAGAGATGGGTTCCTAATGGTTGTATTGCTAGAATATAACGAAGATTGAGAATTTAGCGCTATATTCTCAATCTTCGTTATATTCTAGCAATACAACAACCATTAGGAACTCAGATCTAAGTTGAATTCTCAATGCGATTAATATAACCTGCATTAATCGCATTGCGAATTCAACTTAGAGCTGAGTTCCTAATGGTTGTTGTATTGCTAGAATATACGTTATATTCTAGCAATACAACCATTAGGAACTCAGCTCTAAGTTGTAATCGCAATGCGAATAATACTTACAATTATTAATCGAATCCATTTGATGCCTCTATTTGATTGTATATGACGGTTGACTATGACTACACAAACATTCTGCTGCCTCCAAAGCAAGATATCTGAACCCCCCAGGGGCCATTTGGGCGTTTTTGATAAAAAACGCATCTGCGTTTTATAATTTTTCATTTTTAGTTTATTTTTTTGTGTATTTTGCCACATTTGGTTGCATATTTACATTTGGTATAGGCAAATATGGTAGTCTACATCATGTGTCTATACCAAAACCTAGGATCATTGTTTGGCATATTTTCTAAGCCATGTAGCTGAATATAGATTTGGGCAGAGTAATGATCTAGACTACCATATTTGCCTACACCAAATGTAAATATGCAACCAAATGTGGCAAAATTCACAAAAAAATAAAATAAAAAATGAAGAAATTATAAAAACGCAGATGCGTTTTTGATGCGCTTTCTATCAAAAACGCCCAAATGGCCCCTGGGGGGTTCAGATATCTTGCTTTGGAGGCAGCAGAATGTTGGTGGTAGTCATAGTCAACCGTCATATACAATCAAATAGAGGCATCAAATGGATTCGCAAAGCGATTAATAATTGTAAGTATTATTCGCATTGCGATTACAACTTAGAGCTGAGTTCCTAATGGTTGTACTGCTAGAATATAACGTATATTCTAGCAATACAACAACCATTAGGAACTCAGCTCTAAGTTGAATTCGCAATGCGATTAATGCAGGTTATATTAATCGCATTGAGAATGTAACTTAGATCTGAGTTCCTAATGGTTGTTGTATTGCTAGAATATAACGAAAATTTGGGAATATATCGCTATATTCGTTATCTTCGTTATATTCTAGCAATACAACCGTTAGGAACTCAGACCTAAGTTGTAATCGCAATGCGAATAATACAGGTTATATTAATCGCCTTGCGATTTACAATTACTATTATTGCAGCTTCAGAATGAATCTAAGATGGATGCTGTCCTTGTGTTTAGATAGGAGGTGGGAAGGTCTGGGAGGGAGGGTATGCTGATTGGCTGGAATGTGTCTGCTGACTGTGAGGTACAGGGTCAAAGTTTGCTCAATAATAAAGTATAGGGGCGAACGCGAACATCGAATATGTTCGCCCGCCGCGGCGGACGCGAACAAGCTATGTTCGCCGGGAACTGTTCGCCGGCGAACAGTTCGGGCCATCTCTATTGTGTAACAGATGGACCTTGTTATATTAATTTATGTTCGGCTGTCTGTACACCCCCACCCCCCAATTCATTTACCAAACCACACCAATTATGTGTGGGTCACCAGAGTCCTGTTGTATTTTTCTCACCCTGTGCCCATTATTGTTGCAGGGTATGTAAATGTATTGATTGTCTGTGCCTCTTCCCTTTTCCTGTCCCATTGTTTCACAAGAGCCGGGCGGTGTCCCAGGGACCCTGCAAGACCTGTGTAAACGAGCTGCTTTGTCTCTCCTAGACCTCCCATCGGCCCTTGCTATTGTCTCCCCTTCCTTGTATTATTGTAATCTATGTACTGTACTATTGGTTGTAAATTAGGCTGTTGGAGGTTTTAAACGTGTGTGCCATTCCTAGTAAAGTCAGTTGACTGCCAAAACTGTGTGTCGTCCAGTTACTGGGGGAATTGTCTCGTGGACATTGACCGGCTTCTTCAGCTACAAGGGGATTGAAGCGGAGATTTTGATGCTATGTCTTTTAGCTCTGCAACAATTGTAACGCTGATAACGGCGTCATCGCCACTGGCCATGTTGGTGAAGTACTCGAAACAGCGCAACAGGGCACACAGGAATCGCATAGAGGCCCAATCATTGGTGGTGAAGTGGTACTGTTCCGCAGTGTGACTGACGCGTGCGTGCTGCAGCTGAAACTCCACTATGGCCTGCTGCTGCTCGCACAGTCTCTCCAGCATGTGCAAGGTGGAGTTCCACCTGGTGGGCACGTCGCATATGAGGCGGTGAGCGGGAAGGCCGAAGTTCCGCTGTAGCGCAGACAGGCGAGCAGCGGCAGGATGTGAATGCCGGAAGCGCGCACAGACGGCCCGCACTTTATGCAGCAGCTCTGGCATGTTGGGGTAGTTGTGAATGAATTTCTGCACCACCAAATTCAGCACATGCGCCAGGCAAGGGATGTGCGTCAAACCGGCTAGTCCCAGAGCTGCGAAGAGATTTCGCCCATTATCGCACACCACCAGGCCGGCCCTGAGGCTCACCGGCAGAAACCACTCGTCGGTCTCTTGTTCAATACCCCGCCACAACTCCTGCACGGTGTGGGGCCTGTCTCCCAAACATATAAGTTTCAGAATGGCCTGCTGACGTTTACCCCGGGCTGTGCTGAAGTTGGTGGTGAAGGTGTGTGGCTGACTGGATGAGCTGGTGGAAGCAGAGGAGGAGGAAGCCGAGTAGGAGGAGGAGGCTACGGGAGGCAAATAAATGCCTCCCGTAGCCTTGCAAATAAAGGTTGTAGAAAATGGCCCCTTTTTAGACCTGACGTGAGTGGGGAGAAGTGGCAGATTGTGATGTAAAGGACCTTTACGCCCAAATCTGTGTCAGAAATACACCTAATTTAGGTGTATTTCTAGTTGATAAATGACCCCCTATGTTCTTTGGTGTAGTTTTGTCTTTTCTTTATCTTCAGTTCTCTCTGTAAAGACGGCTGAGCTCAATCCTCTGGGAGTAGATGGGAATAATGTGTGAGGAGATCAGACAATGTAAAATATATCCCATCATACTGTATAAAAAGTGGAGAGATGTCAGCAGTCATCATAATGTCCCTGATCCTGGGGCCGTGATCTCTGTGTCACTGCTGTTCTTTCTGCTCCATTCATCATATCCCCTGGAGGACTTCTTCATCATCCCAGTTCTACAAGGAGATGCTGATTTTTCTTATTATTCTGCTTCTTTCATGGTTTCCTTTAACACAATTATTCTGTGACCTGAAGATAAAAGAAGTTAAAAATGATTACATACAGGAACATTACAGGGATGGAGATCTCATCATCGGAGGGCTGCTGACGTTAAATCGACAAGCAATAGATGTAGAAAACGAGGACAATTCCACAGATGTATATTGTGCAGAGTAAGTGATAATCTCCTGTCTGTATTGTCCATAAGAAGAGGGGTGAGAATAGTGTGATGTCTTCAGACATAGCTCCACCATCTCCTGACACAGCACAAGCTTCCATGTCTGATCTGTTCAGTTATAAATGATGAGTCTGATCTCAGAAGAGGTTTCCTGTAGACAGTAAAGTGTATTACTCTGGTACTGATGAGGTGATGAACCCATCAGTAGAGTTGAGCGAACCCGAACTGTAAAGTTCGGGTTCGTACCGAAGTTGACGATTTTCTGCACCCGGACCCGGACACAAACATTTACGTAAAAGTTTGGGTTTGGGTTGGTTGTTCAGCGATTTCTTCGCTCATTTTGAAAGGCTGCAGGGCAGCCAATCAACAAACCTTTCAGTACTTTGCCCTAAGAAGCCATCACAGCGATGCCTACTAATGGCATGGCTGTGATTGGCTAAGTGCAGCATGTGACTCAGCCTCTATATAAGCTGGAGTTACGTAACGCTGCACGTCACACTACTCTTCTCAGTATAGGGACAGGGTGCTGCTGCTGCTATCAGGGAGAGATTAGGGAAGAAATCTGTTGAAGTTGGCGGTGTTAACTCTTCAAACTACAGCAATTATTGAGGGTGCTATGCTACATATATGTACCAAGCCCAGAGCCCAGTGATACTGCAAAATAATTTTTAATCCATCTGTTACTGAGGTGTGGGTCGGCAGCCATTTTAGCAACTGGAACTTCATGTGACCTGCATGTGTGCCAGCCTGTCAGGGGACATCAGTCTAATCCTTTTTTGGTAGCTAAGTGGAGGAAAAATTCATTTTTTTCTGGCAGGTCAAGTCCCCTACATTACCAATTTTATAATTTAGCAGTGACATAGTGCATTTCTGTAGTTGAGGGCAAAAACCTGTATTGTGGTGCCACAGAGCACTTTTGCATATAACGCTGAAAAACCTATTTTAAAATTTTGCAATGACATAGTAACATAGTTCATAAGGCCGAAAAAAGACCTCTGTCCATCCAGTTCGGCTTGTCATCCTGCTAGCTGATCCAAAGGAAGGCAAAAAGAAAACCCTGTGAGGTAGAAGCCAATTTTCCCCACTTAAGGGGAGTAAAAAATTCCTTCCCGACTCCAATCAGGTAGTGTTGAGCGAACAGTTCGAGCATAGTTCGGGTTTGTACCGAATTTTGGGGTGTTCGGGACACGGACACGAACATTTTAAAAAAAGTTTGGGTTCGGGTCCGTTGTTCAGCGATTTCTTCCCGCTTTCTAAAGGTCTGCACAGCAGCCAATCAGCTAGCGTTTTACTTCTTGCCCTAAGAAGCCCTCACAGCCATGGCTGTGATTGGCCAAGTGAAGCATGTGACCCAGCCTCTATTTAAGCTGGAGTCACGTAGCGCCGCACGTCACACTGCTCTGATTAGTGTAGGGAGAGGACCCAGCTTCTGTGAGGGCGAGATTAAGCAGGGAAAAGTCAGCAACAGCACCTAATGAACTGATCGATCTACAGCTGTGAATCATTCAACTTCTGCTAGTTAATTGCTCACTGGTTTTTAGGATGCACAGAGCATTTTTCTGTCATTTTTTTCTGGGGTGATCGGCGGCCATCTCGTGTCTTGTGGTGCACCAGCACAAGCTGCCACCAAGTCCATCAATCCATCAATACTAGGTTTTTTTCGCTATATCCTACATAAGGGGCTTGGCTGTGATAGTTGTCACCCCTAGAAACTCAGGATAGAAATTTCTATATTTTACTAAGTGGTTAAATTCGATTGCCAAAATAGCAATCCCCTAAATCTGGTGTTCCAGATGTGGCTAGCCAAGTTTAATACTGTCTGTTGTCTGGCAAAGGATAGATTATTTTCTGTGGTGAAATTCAATTGCCAAAATAGCAATACCCTGAATCTGGTGTCCCAGCAGTTGCAGGCCAAGTGTTAATCTGTCCGTAAAAGGGTATATTACACTCAAGGTGTATATACAAGTTTCTGAGAGGGTCATCCTCAATAACATCACACGCTACCGTGCATCTCCCATTGTATTTCTGTCCGTTAAAGGGTATATTACAGAAAGTGTTTAAATACAATTGCTGAAGGCATAATCTTACATATTTTTTCACATGCTACTGTGCATCTCCAAGTGTAAATCTGTCCATAAAAGGATACCTTTCATCCAGGGCCTAAATACTAGCCCTACAATTGATATTCCCCTAAATCAGTGGTTACTGCTGTGCCTGGATTAGTGTAATACGCCACATAAACAAATAAGCAGACAGTGTTAGGTGTCTGTAAAAAAAGGCCTGAATTTGAAATCAATACATTGGACCTGTGATGAGACCAATCTCGCCACATTGCATTGGAGAAACCTGGTTGCTCGCCTGCTGCCTTTGGACTATGGCCCCCTGTTAAAAGACATCCTTTTTACCTGCAGAAAAGCTTAATTCGTGCTTTTCTGCCTGGGGTTCGGTAGTTTTGGTTGAATGTGTTATACCCCAGATAGGAATCCCATGGAGCCCATTCGTATGAAACTGACTGTAAAGACTTTGGCTCCATGGCGATTAAACTGTATTCGTGTGGTCTGAGCGCCATTCACTTAATAATGTGCGCTCAGACCTGAGCTATCTGGGGATATGTTAAATGTATAGTTTTAATGTAATGTGTCTTACCTGGTGTATTTTAACAGTAATGCTTGTTTTGTGTCCCCATGTGCATAATGGAGTCTTGTCTCTGAAATGTCTGTGTGTATTGTAAAGGGTGGGACATTGTATATTGAATAGTGATGTCTGTCCTATTGTCCCCACGTGTGTATTGGCGATTTCCCTTTGTCCTGAGAGATAATTGAATGACTCCTCAATTGTCTCCAGGACAGAAGACATTGTGTATTCTCCTGCCTGTGATGATTACATTACCCATGTAGGGTGATTGTATCACAGGCAGAGGGAAGAGATATGCTGGGGGTGTCTGTATTGTCCCAATGTGTGTGATTGGCTGCTGTATCCCGTGTCGCAGTCTTCCTTCTGGTCCCCTAGGGAGTGTCCACCAGGTGGGAGACCTGGATAAATACCGGGCAGGTAGCCCTCAATAAACTGAGAATTCCTGTTTACCATCAATACGGAGCCTCGTCTCGTTCTTGGGGGATTCACTGTATGCTGTTAGAGACTGATTGCCAGGAGTGTAAGCTGATTGTCTGCTTTTTCCTGTTCGTCTGCTAGCAGCTATTTGGGAAGGTTCCAGTACGGGAGTTGGAGTGCTATTTTGTATCCAGTTCGGGAGTTTGGTGTTCTGCAGTAGCTGTGCCTATATCTCTGTAAGGGGGCCGATCGCCTAAACGGTTTTTACCCCTTGTCTGCAAAAGCGGTCCGTTACAATTGGTGGCGAGCGGCGGGATCGTTCCTACAGCCAGAAGGACAGCTACAGGAGACACCATTTCCTTGGATTTACAAGTGGGGGCAACGCATGTCCCAGTACAGCGACCCTAAAAGCAACGGAATGGAACCAGCAGTGTCATACGAGGAGGAGGACCTGGATGGCCGGGATGCATTAAGGAAAGGCATCTGGTACCAGGCCCTGGACAATGTACAATACCAGCGGGGTGAGAGTCTCCCCAGTGAAGAGCAGCGGTGGCAGAAGCAAGTGGCCCTGCGGCTGCCCTTTCTGGGAGAGCAGCCCCTGGATGAATGGGTGAAGGAACTAGAGCACCGGGTATGGCAGGAGCTATGGCTGGAGGATGCCTACCAGGCGCTCTGGTGGTATATGGCACAGTATATACCCTGGACAGCCGAGCATGACAAGCCAGAGGGAGAGGAGTTTGATGGTTCTGGCTTGTTATGGGAGTCCTTTGCAGAGCCTGACTTCGGGAGTCCTGCGCAGAACAGACTTCAGGACATTTTCTACGAGAGGGAGGCTAGGCATGACGGGGATGACCCCCATGAGGTAGAGCAAGACCTGGCTCACCTAGCAACCCTGGAGTGGGAACTGGAGCAGGACTACCGAGATCTCTTCCACTCCATTGGGAAGGCTCAGCAGGACAGCAAGGTGACAGATCCAGTTCCAGACCCATTCCGCTGGGAAGATATTATTGAAATTTACTGGGAGGAACCCCAGGCGGCAGGTGGAGATGGGACCGAGGTCTCTCCACCGGTATTGCAGGGAATTGGGAGCCTGAGCTCCATTCCCCAGCGGGAGATATTGCAGGGAATTGGGAGCCTGAGCTCCATTCCCCAGCGGGAGATATTACAGGGAATTGGGAGCCTGAGCTCCATTCCCCAGCGGCAGGCTGAGCTACAGGGGCAGAGGTAGTTGTTCCTGCCCCAAAGCAGCAGCGTGATTTTTCGGGAATTGGGAGCCGGTCTCCATTCCCCAGTGGCAGTATTATTTGTTGGGAGTTGGAGCCCGGTCTCCAGTCCCCAGCGGCAGAGTAACCAGCAGGGAATAGAGAGCCCAGTCTCCTTTCTCCAGCAGCAGGACTCTGTATTGGGAGGAGAGACAGTCGGTCTCCCTCCACTGAGGAGGAAGGTATGTATGGGAGAGGAGCTTACTACCACCTCTCCCCAGCGGCGGATCATTAATGGGCAGGGAATAGAGAGCTCAGTCTCCTTTCCCCAGCAGCAGAGCTGTGTAACCAAAGGGGAGACAGTCGGTCTCCAGCAGCAGGACTGTATATCTAAAGGGGAGACAGTCGGTCTCCCCTCCAACAACCAGGCTTCAACCAGGCTACCCTCCCAGTAGCGCTGGCAACAGGGCAGAGTGACGCGGGTCTCTGCCCATGCAGCACCCCACCAAGTCAGCGTACCCGTACCCAGCACAGCCGTGGTGAGGCACCTGGACATGGACAAGCTTCTCCTCTACCCAGTTGCAGTAACTATTTATTGTGGGTGGGCTGTGCTGTTGATTGTGTTTTGTGGGTGGGCTGCTGGACTAACAAGGGCACTGACCGGCAGGAGGTCAGATACCCTGTTAGTCTGTTTGGAAAAGGGAGAGATGTGACGAGACCAATCTCGCCACATTGCATTGGAGAAACCTGGTTGCTCGCCTGCTGCCTTTGGACTATGGCCCCCTGTTAAAAGACATCCTTTTACCTGCAGAAAAGCTTAATTCGTGCTTTTCTGCCTGGGGTTCAGTAGTTTTGGTTGAATGTGTTATACCCCAGATAGGAATCCCATGGAGCCCATTCGTATGAAACTGACTGTAAAGACTTTGGCTCCATGGCGATTAAACTGTATTCGTGTGGTCTGAGCGCCATTCACTTAATAATGTGCGCTCAGACCTGAGCTATCTGGGGATATGTTAAATGTATAGTTTTAATGTAATGTGTCTTACCTGGTGTATTTTAACAGTAATGCTTGTTTTGTGTCCCCATGTGCATAATGGAGTCTTGTCTCTGAAATGTCTGTGTGTATTGTAAAGGGTGGGACATTGTATATTGAATAGTGATGTCTGTCCCTATTGTCCCCACGTGTGTATTGGCGATTTCCCTTTGTCCTGAGAGATAATTGAATGACTCCTCAATTGTCTCCAGGACAGAAGACATGTGTGTATTCTCCTGCCTGTGATGATTACATTACCCATGTAGGGTGATTGTATCACAGGCAGAGGAGAGGATATGCTGGGGGTGTCTGTATTGTCCCAATGTGTGTGATTGGCTGCTGTATCCCGTGTCGCAGTCTTCCTTCTGGTCCCCTAGGGGAGTGTCCACCAGGTGGGAGACCTGGATAAATACCGGGCAGGTAGCCCTCAATAAACTGAGAATTCCTGTTTACCATCAATACGGAGCCTCGTCTCGTTCTTGGGGGGATTCACTGTATGCTGTTAGAGACTGATTGCCAGGAGTGTAAGCTGATTGTCTGCTTTTCCTGTTTGTCTGCTAGCAGCTATTTGGGAGGTTCCAGTACGGGAGTTGGAGTGCAATTTTGTATCCAGTTCGGGAGTTTGGTGTTCTGCAGTAGCTGTGCCTATATCTCTGTAAAGGGGGCCGATCGCCTAAACGGTTTTACCCCTTGTCTGCAAAAACGGTCCGTTACAGGACCAAATATTTATTTTCTTATTGTGGTGCTTGGTGAACGGTAACAATGAGGAAAACATCTAGTAAGGGACGCGGACGCGGTCGTGGTGGTGTTAGTGTACCCTCTGGTGCTGGAAGAGGACGTGGCCATTCTGCCACAGCCACACGTCCTAGTGAACCAACTACCTCAGGTTCCAGTACCCGCCAGAATTTACAGCGATATTTGGTGGGGCCCAATCCCGTTCTAAGGATGGTAAGGCCTGAGCAGGTACAGGCGCTAGTCAATTGGGTGGCCGACAGTGGATCCAGCACGTTCACAACATTATCTCCCATCCAGTCTTCTGCAGAAAGCGCACAGGTGGCACCTAAAAACCAAGCCCATCAGTCTGTCACATCACCCCCATGCATATCAAGGAAACTGTCTGAGCCTCAAGTTATGCAGCAGTCTCTTATGCTGTTTGAAGACTCAGCTGGCAGGGTTTCCCAAGGAAATCCACCTAGCCCTTCCCCAGTGGTGGAAGACATAGAATGCACTGATGCACAACCACTGATGTTTCCTGATGATGAGGACATGGGAATACCACCTCATCGGAGTCCGAACGTCTCTGATGATGACGAAACACAGGTGCCAACTGCTGCATCTTTCTGCAGTGTGCAGACCGAACAGGAGGTCAGGGAGGAAGACTGTGTGAAAGACGATGCAGGGGACAATGAGGTCCTAGACCCCACATGGAATGAAGGTCTTGCCACTGACTTTCATAGTTCAGAGGAAGAGGCAGTGGTGAGACCGAGCCAACAGCGTAGCAAAAGAGAGAGCAGGGGGCAAAAGCAGAACAGCCGCCGCCAAGAGAGTTCGCCTGCTACTGGCCACCGCCACCAGGGACTGAGAACCCCAAAGGCAGCTTCAAGGAGTTCCCTGGCATGGCACTTCTTTAAACAATGTGCTGACAACAAGACCCGAGTGGTTTGCACGCTGTGCCATCAGATGCTGAAGAGAGGCATTAACGTTCTGAACCTTAGCACAACCTGCATGACCAGGCATCTACATGCAAAGCATGAACTGCAGTGGAGTAAACACCTTAAAAGCAAGGAACTCACTCAGGCTCCCCCTGCTCCCTCTTCTGCTGCTGCCTCGGCCTCTTCCTCCGCCTCGGGAGGAATGTTGGCACCTGCCTCCCAACAAACAGAGGATGTGCCACCGACACCACCACCCTCATCACCAAGCATCTCCACCATGTCACACGGCAGCGTTCAGCTCTCCATCTCACAAACCTTGGAGAGAAAGCGTAAATTCCCACCTAGCCACCCTCGAGCCCTGGGCCTGAATGCCAGCATTTCTAAACTACTGGCCTTTGAAATGCTGTCATTCAGGCTGGTGGACACAGACAGATTCAAACAGCTGATGTCCATGGCTGTCCTACAGTACGACGTTCCCATCCACCACTACTTCTCCAGGACAGCTGTGCCTTCCCTGCACAACCAAGTATCCGATAAAATCAAGTGTGCACTGCGCAACGCCATCTGTGGCAAGGTGCACCTAACCACAGATACGTGGACCAGTAAGCATGGCCAGGGACGCTATATCTCCCTAACTGCACACTGGGTAAATGTAGTGGCGGCTGGGCCCCAGGCGGAGAGTTCCTTGGCACTCGTCCTTCCGCCGCCATGGATCACAGGGCATCATTCTTTGCCTCATGTAGCCTCCTCCTCCTACTCGGCTTCCTCCTCCTCTGCTTCCACCAGCTCATCCAGTCAGCCACACACCTTCACCACCAACTTCAGCACAGCCCGGGGTAAGCGTCAGCAGGCCATTCTGAAACTCATATGATTGGGGGACAGGCCCCACACCGCGCAGGAGTTGTGGCGGGGTATTGAACAACAGACCGACGAGTGGTTGCTGCCGGTGGGCCTCAAGCCCGGCCTGGTGGTGTGCGATAATGGGCGAAATTTCGTCGCGGCTCTGGGAGTAGCCGGTTTGACGCACATCGCTTGCCTGGCGCATGTGCTGAATTTGGTGGTGCAGAAGTTCATTCACAACTACCCTGACATGTCAGAGCTGCTGCATAAAGTGCGGGCCGTCTGTGCTCGCTTCCGGCGTTCACATCCTGCCGCTTCTCGCCTGTCTGCGCTACAGCGTAACTTCGGCCTTCCCGCTCACCGCCTCATATGCGACGTGCCCACCAGGTGGAACTCCACCTTGCACATGCTGGAGAGACTGTGCGAGCAGCAGCAGGCCATAGTGGAGTTTCAGCTGCAGCACGCACGTGTCAGTCGCACTGCGGAACAGCACCACTTCACCACCAATGACTGGGCCTCCATGTGAGACCTGTGTGCCCTGTTGCGCTGTTTCGAGTACTCCACCAACATGGCCAGTGGCGATGACACCGTTATCAGCGTTACAATACCACTTCTATGTCTCCTTGAGAAAACGCTTAGGGCAATGATGGAAGAGGAGGTGGCCCAAGAGGAGTAGGAGAAAGAGGAGGATGAGGGGTCAATTTTTAGCACATTCAGGCCAGTCTCTTAGAAGTGGCTCAGAGGGAGTTTTTTGGCAAAAGCAGAAACCAGGTACAAATGTGACCAGCCAGGGCCCACTACTGGATGACGAGGAGGATGAGGAGGAGGTGGAGGAGGATGAGGATGAAGCAGGTTCACAGCGGGGTGGCACCCGACACAGCTCAGGTCCATTACTGGTGCATGGCTGGGGGGATACGGAGGTCGATGACGATACGCCTCCCACAGAGGACAGCTTGTCCTTACCTCTGGGGAGCCTAGCACACGAGCGACTACATGCTGCAGTGCCTGCGCAACGACAGCAGAGTTAACGACAGCAGAGTTGCCCACATTTTAACGTGTGCGGACTACTGGGTTGCCACCCTGCTGGATCCCCGGTACAAAGACAATGTGCCCACCTTACTACCTGCACTGGAGCGTGATAGGAAGATGCGCGAGTACAAGCGCACGCTGGTAGACACGCTCCTGTGAGGATTCCCAAATGTCACAGGGGAACAGGTGGAAGCCCAAGGCGAAGGCAGAGGAGGAGCAAAAGGTCGCCAACGCAGCTGTGTCACGGCCAGCTCCTCTGAGGGCAGGGTTAGCCTGTCAGAAATGTGGAAAAATTTTGTCTCCACGCCACAGCTAACTGCACAACCACCTGATACGGAACGTGTTAGCAGGAGGCAGCATTTCACTAACATGGTTGAACAGTACGTCTGCACACCCCTCCACATACTGACTGATGGTTCGGCCCCATTCAACTTCTGGGTCTACAAATTGTCCACGTGGCCAGAGTTAGCATTTTATGATTGGAGGTGCTGTGGGACCTCTCTCCTCTGTCTGGGTGCTGGGGCCTAAATAACTGAAAGTGTCCTTCTCCAGTGGTGGGTGATATGACGCCTTATTCCTTGCTATGGGACCTCTCTCCTCTGTCTGGGTGCTATAAGTTTGTCCGAAGGTAGTGCACCCCTCTGATTCTGTCCCAAGGTAGTGCACCCCTCTGATTCTGTCCCTAGGTAGTGCACCCCTCTGATTCTGTCGCCGGGTAGTGAACCCCTCTTATTCTGTCCCTCAAGTAGCGCACCCCTCTGATTCTTTAACCAGGTAGTGCAACCTTCTGATTCTGTCGCCAGGTATTGCACCCCTCTGAGTCTGTCTCCAGGTAGTGCACCCCTCTGATTTTGTTCCCAGGTAGTGCACCGCTCTGATTCTGTCCCTCAGATAGTGCAGCCCTCTGATTCTGTACATCAGGTTGTGCACCCCTCTTATTCTGTCCCCAGGTAGTGCACCCCTCTGATTCTGTCCCTCAGGTAGTGCACCCCTCTGATTCTGTCCTCAGGTAGTGCACCTCTCTGGTTCTGCCACCAGGTAGTGCACCCCTCTGATTCTGTCCCTAGATAGTGCACCCCTCTGATTCTGTCCTCAGGTAGTGCACACATCTGAGTCTGTCCCCAGCTAGTGCACCCCTGTGAATCTGTCCCCAGGTAGTGCACCCCTCTGATTCTGTCCCTAAGGTAGTTCACCCCTCTGATTCTGTCCAAAAAGGTAGTGCACCCCTCTCATTCTGTCCCCAGATAGTGAACCCCTCTCATTCTGTCCCCAGGTAGTGCACCACTCTGATTCTGTCCCTAGGTAGTGCACCCCTCTGATTATGTCCCCGTGTAGTGCACCCAATTGATTCTGTTCACGGATAGTGCACTCCTCTGATTCTGTCCCTCAGGTAGCGCACCCCTCTTATTCTGTCCCAATGTAGTGCACCCATCTGATTCTGCCAACAGGTAGTGCACCCCTCTATTTCTGTCCCCGGGTAGTGCAGCCACTTCTGATTCTGTCCGTAAGGTAGCGCACCCCTCTGATTCTGTTCCCAGGTAGTGCACCCCTCTGATTCTGCCACAAGGTAGTGCACCCCTCTGATTCTGTCCTTAGGTAGTTCACCCCTCTGATTCTGTCCCTAGGTAGTGCACCCCACTTATTCTGTCCGAGGTAGTGCACCCCTCTGATTCTGTCCCTCAGGTAGCGCACCCCTCTGATTCTGTCCCCAGGTATTGCACCCCTCTGAGTCTGTCTCCAGGTAGTGCACCCCTCTGATTCTGTCCCCAGTTAGTGCAACCCTCTGATTCTGTCCCTCAGATAGTGCAGCCCTCTGATTCTGTCCATCAGGTTGTGCACCCCTCTTATTCTGTCCCCAGGTAGTTCAACCCTCTCATTCTGTCCCCAGGAAGTGCACTTCTCTGATTCTGTCTCTCAGTTAGTGCAACCCTCTGAATCTGTCTTTAGGTAGTGCACCCCTCTGAGTCTCTCCGCAGGTAGTGCACCCCTCTAATTCTGTCCTCGTGTAGTGCACCCCATTGATTATGTCCCCGGGTAGTGCACTCCTCTGATTCTGTCCCTCAGGTAGTGCACCACTCTGATTCTTTCACTTGTTAGTGCACCCCTCTGATTCTGCCACCAAGTAGTGCACCCCTCTGATTCTGTCCCCGTGTAGTGCACCCCACTGATTCTGCGACCAGGTAGTGCACCCCTATGATTATGTCACCAGGTAGTGCACCCCTCTGATTCTGTCCCCAGGTAGTGCACCCCTCTTGTTCTGCCACTAGTTAGTGCACCCCTCTTATTCTGTCCCCAGGTAGTGCACCCCTCTGATTCTGTCCCTCAGGTAGTGCACCCCTCTGATTCTGTCCTCAGGTAGTGCACCTCTCTGGTTCTGCCACCAGGTAGTGCACCCCTCTGATTCTGTCCCTAGATAGTGCACCCCTCTGATTCTGTCCTCAGGTGGTGCACCATCTGAGTCTGTCCCCAGCTAGTGCACCCCTGTGATTCTGTCCCCAGGTAGTGCACCCCTCTGATTCTGTCCCTCAGGTAGTTCACCCCTCTGATTCTGTCCACCAGGTAGTGCACCCTCTGATTCTGTCCCTAGGTAGTGTAACCCTCTGATTCTGACCCCAGGTAGTGCACCACTCTGATTCTGTCCCTAGGTAGTGCACCCTCTGATTCTGTCCCGGTAGTGCACCCAATGATTCTGTCCACGGAGTGCACCCTCTGATTCTGTCCCTCAGGTAGCGCACCCCCTCTATTCTGTCCCAAGGTAGTGCACCCTCTGATTCTGCCACCAGGTAGTGCACCTCTGATTCTGTCCCCGGGTAGTGCAGCCACTTCTGATTCTGTCCGTAGGTAGCGCACCCTCTGATTCTGTTCCCAGGTAGTGCACCCTCTGATTCTGTCCACCAGGTAGTGCACCCCTCTGATTCTGTCCCTCAGGTAGCTTCACCCCTCTGATTCTGTCCCCAGGTAGTAATCCTCTGATTCTGTCCCAGGTAGTGCACCCTCTGAGTTCTGTCACTCAGGTAGTGCACCCTCTGATTCTGTCCCCAGGTAGTGCACCCCTCTGATTCTGTCCCTCAGGTAGTGCACCCCTCTGATTCTGTCACCTGGTAGTGCACCCTCTGATTCTGTCCCCAGATAGTGCACCCTCTGATTCTGTCCTCAGGTGTGCACCCTCTGATTCTGTCCCTAGGTAGTGCACCCCTCTGATTCTATCCCCAGGTAGTGCACCTCTGATTCTGTCCCCAGGTAGTGCACCCCTCTGATTCTGTCCATCAGGTAGTGCAACCCTCTGATTCTGTCCCTCAGATAGTGCACCCTCTGATTCTGTCCATCAGGTAGTGCACCCCATCTCATTCTGTCCCCAGGTAGTGCACCCTCTGATTCTGTCCCTCAGGTAGTGCACCCTCTGATTCTGTCATCACTCTAGGTAGTGCACCCTCTGGTTCTGCCACCAGGTAGTGCACCCCTCTGATTCTGTCCCTAGATAGTGCACCCCTCTGATTCTGTCCTCAGGTAGTGCACACATCTGAGTCTGTCTCACAGCTAGTGCACCCTGTGATTCTGTCCCCAGGTAGTGCACCCCTCTGATTCTGTCCCTAAGGTAGTTCACCCTCTCTGATTCTGTCCACAAGGTAGTGCACCTCTCTGATTCTGTCCCCAGATAGTGAACCCTCTCATTCTGTCCCCAGGTAGTGCACCACTCTGATTCTGTCCTAGGTAGTGCACCCCTCTGATTATGTCCCCGTGTAGTGCACCCAATTGATTCTGTTCACCCGGATAGTGCACTCCTCTGATTCTGTCCCTCAGGTAGCGCACCCTCTTATTCTGTCCCAATGTAGTGCACCCATCTGATTCTGCCACCAGGTAGTGCACCCTCTATTTCTGTCCCCGGGTAGTGCAGCCACTTCAGATTCTGTCCGTAAGGTGGCGCACCCATCTGATTCTGTTCCCAGGTAGTGCACCCTCTGATTCTGCCACAAGGTAGTGCACCCCTCTGATTCTGTCCTTAGGTAGTTCACCCTCTGATTCTGTCCCTAGGTAGTGCACCCCACTTATTCTGTCCGAGGTAGTGCACCCTCAGATTCTGTCCCTCAGGTAGCGCACTCCTCTGATTCTGTCCCCAGGTGATTGCACCCCTCTGAGTCTGTCTCCAGGTAGTGCACCCTCTGATTCTGTCCCCAGTTAGTGCAACCCTCTGATTCTGTCCCCAGATAGTGCAGCCCTCTGATTCTGTCCCATCAGGTTGTGCACCCCTCTTATTCTGTCCCCAGGTAGTTCCAACCCTCTCATTCTGTCCCCAGGAAGTGCACTCCTCTGATTCTGTCTCTCAGTTAGTGCAACCCTCTGAATCTGTCTTTAGGTAGTGCACCCCTCTGAGTCTCTCCGCAGGTAGTGCACCCCTCAATTCTGTCCTCCTGTAGTGCACCCCATTGATTATGTCCCCGGGTAGTGCACTCCTCTGATTCTGTCCCTCAGGTAGTGCACCACTCTGATTCTTTCACTTGTTAGTGCACCCTCTGATTCTGCCACCAAGTAGTGCACCCTCTGATTCTGTCCCCGTGTAGTGCACCCCACTGATTCTGCTGACCAGGTAGTGCACCCTCATGATTATGTCACCAGGTAGTGCACCCTCTGATTCTGTCCCCAGGTAGTGCACCCTCTTGTTCTGCCACTAGTTAGTGCACCCTCTTATTCTGTCCCCAGGTAGTGCACCCTCTGATTCTGTCCTCAGGTAGTGCACCCTCTGATTCTGTCCTCAGGTAGTGCACCTCTCTGGTTCTGCCACCAGGTAGTGCACCCCTCTGATTCTGTCCCTAGATAGTGCACCCCTCTGATTCTGTCCTCAGGTAGTGCACACATCTGAGTCTGTCCCCAGCTAGTGCACCCCTGTGAATCTGTCCCCAGGTAGTGCACCCCTCTGATTCTGTCCCTAAGGTAGTTCACCCCTCTGATTCTGTCCAAAAGGTAGTGCACCCTCTCATTCTGTCCCCAGATAGTGAACCCTCTCATTCTGTCCCCAGGTAGTGCACCACTCTGATTCTGTCCCTAGGTAGTGCACCCCTCTGATTCTGTCCCGGTGTAGTGCACCCAATTGATTCTGTTCCCTGGTAGTGCACTCCTCTGATTCTGTCCCTCAGGTAGCGCACTCCTCTGATGCTTTCGCCAGGTATTGCACCCCTCTGATTCTGCCAACAGGTAGTGCACCCCTCTATTTCTGTCCCCGGGTAGTGCAGCCACTTCTGATTCTGTCCGTAAGGTAGCGCACCCCTCTGATTCTGTTCCCAGGTAGTGCACCCCTCTGATTCTGCCACCAGGTAGTGCACCCCTCTGATTCTGTCCTTAGGTAGTTCACCCCTCTGATTCTGTCCCTAGGTAGTGCACCCCACTTATTCTGTCCGAGGTAGTGCACCCCTCTGATTCTGTCCCTCAGGTAGCGCACCCCTCTGATTCTGTCCCCAGGTATTGCACCCCTCTGAGTCTGTCTCCAGGTAGTGCACCCCTCTGATTCTGTCCCCAGTTAGTGCAACCCTCTGATTCTGTCCCTCAGATAGTGCAGCCCTCTGATTCTGTCCATCAGGTTGTGCACCCCTCTTATTCTGTCCCCAGGTAGTTCAACCCTCTCATTCTGTCCCCAGGAAGTGCACTTCTCTGATTCTGTCTCTCAGTTAGTGCAACCCTCTGAATCTGTCTTTAGGTAGTGCACCCCTCTGAGTCTCTCCGCAGGTAGTGCACCCCTCTAATTCTGTCCCCGTGTAGTGCACCCCATTGATTATGTCCCCGGGTAGTGCACTCCTCTGATTCTGTCCCTCAGGTAGTGCACCACTCTGATTCTTTCACTTGTTAGTGAACCCCTCTGATTCTGCCACCAAGTAGTGCACCCCTCTGATTCTGTCCCCGGGTAGTGCACCCCACTGATTCTGCGACCAGGTAGTGCACCCCTATGATTATGTCACCAGGTAGTGCACCCCTTTGATTCTGTCCCCAGGTAGTGCACCCCTCTTGTTCTGCCACTAGTTAGTGCACCCCTCTTATTCTGTCCCTAGGTAGTGCACCCCTCTGATTCTGTCCCTCAGGTAGTGCACCCCTCCAATTCTGTCCCCGTATAGTGCACTCCTCTGATTCTGTCCCTCAGGTAGCCCATCCCTCTGATTCTTTCGCCCGGTAGTACACCCCTCTGATTCTGAGAACAGGTAGTGCACCCCTCTGATTCTGTACCTAGGTGGGCCCCCCTCTGATTCTATCACCAGGTAGTGCACCCCTTTGACTCTGTCCCTAGTTAGTGCACCCTCTGATTCTGTCACTCAGGTAGTGTACCCCTCTAATTCTGTCTCTAGGTAGTTTACCCCTCTGAGTCTGACCCCAGGAAGTACACCTCTCTGATTCTGTCCCGAGGTAGTGCACCTCTCTGATTCTGCCACAAGGTAGTGCACCCCTATGATTCTGTCCCCGGGTAGTGCACCCCTCTGATTCTGTCCCTTAGGTAGCGCACGCCTCTGTTTCTGTCCCCAAGTAGAGCACGCCTCTGATTCTTCCACCAGGTAGTGCACCCCTCTGATTCTGTCCCCAGGTAATGCACTCCTCTGATTCTTTCCCTCAGATAGTGCAGCCCTCTGATTCTGTACCCAGGTAGTGCACCCCTCTCATTCTGTCCCCAGGTAGTGCACTCCTCTGATTCTTTCCCTCAAGTAGCGCACCCCTCTGACTTTTTTCACCAGGTAGTGCACCCTTCTGATTTTATCGCCAGTTAGTGCACCCATCTGAGTCTGTCTCCAAGTAGTGCACCCCTCTGATTCTGTCCCCGGGTAGTGCACCCCTCTGATTCTGTCCCTCAGGTAGCGCACTCCTTTGTTTCTTTCACCTGGTAGTGCACCCCTCTGAGTCTGTCTCCAAGAAGTGCACCCCTCTTATTCTGTCCCCAGGTATTGCTCCCCTCTGATTCTGTCCCTCAGATAGTGCAGCCCTCTGATTCTATCCATCAGGTAGTGCACCCCTCTCATTCTGACCCCAGGTAGTACACCACTCTTATTCTGTCCACAGGTAGTTAACCCCTCTGATTCTGTCCCCAGGTAGTGCACCCCTCTGATTCTGTCATCAGGTAGTGCACCCATCTTATTCTGTCATCGGGTAGTGCACCCCATTGATTCTATCCCAGGCTAGTGCACCCCTCTGATTCTATCCCTCAGGTAGCGCAGCCCTCTGATTATTTCGACAGGTAGTGCACCCCTCTGATTCTGCCACCAGGTAGTGCACCCCTCTGATTCTGTCCCTAGGTAGTGCACCCCTCTGATTCTGCCACCAGGAAGTGCACCCCTCTGACTCTGTCCCTAGTTAGTGCACCCCTCTGATTCTGCAACCAGGTAATGCACCCTTATTATTCTGTCCCTAGGTAGTGCACCCCTCTGATTCTGTCCCCAGGAAGTGCACCTCTTTCATTCTGTCCCCAGGTAGTGCACCCCTCTCATTCTGTGCTCAAGGTAGTTCACTTCTCTGATTCTGTCCCTCAGGTAGAGCACCCCTCTGATTCTGTCCCCAGGTAGTGCACCCCTCTGACTTTTTTCACCAGGTAGTGCACCCTTCTGATTTTATCGCCAGTTAGTGCACCCCTCTGAGTCTGTCTCCAAGTAGTGCACCCCTCTGATTCTGTTCCCAGGTTGTGCACCCTTCTGATTCTTCCACCAGTTAGAGCACCCCTCTGATTTTGTCCCCAGGTAGTGCACCCCTCTGATTCTGTGCATCAAGTAGCGCACCCCTCTGATTCTTTCACCTGGTAGTGCACCCTTCTGATTCTGTCGCCAGGTAGTGCACCCCTCTGAGTCTGTCTCCAAGTAGTGCACCCCTCTTATTCTGTCCCCAGGTAGTGCACCACTCTGATTCTGTCCCTCAAATAGTGCAGCCCTCTGATTCTGTCCATCAGGTAGTGCACCCCTCTCATTATGACCCCAGGTAGTACACCACTCTTATTCTGTCCCCAGGTAGTGCACCCCTCTCTTTCTGTCCCCAGGTAGTGCACCCCTCTGATTCTGTCCCCAGGTAGTGCACCAATCTGATTCTGTCCCCGGGTAGTGCACCCCATTGATTCTATCCCAGGCTAGTGCACCCCTCTGATTCTTTCGACAGGTAGTGCACCCCTCTGATTCTGTCACTCGGTAGTGCACCCCTCTCATTCTGCCACCAGGTAGTGCGCCCCTCTGACTCTGTCCCTAGTTAGTGCACCCCTCTGAATCTGCAACCAGGTAGTGCACCCTTATTATACTGTCTCTAGGTAGTGCAAACCTCTGATTCTGTCACTCAGGCAGTGTACCCCTCTCATTCTGTCCCTAGGTAGTTCACCCCTCTGAGTCTGTCCCCAGGATGTGCACCTCTCTGATTCTGTCCCCAGGAAGTGCACCCCTCTGATTCTGTCCATTAGGTAGTGCGCCCCTCTCATTCTGACCCCAGGTAGTGCACCCCTCTGATTCTGTCCATTAGGTAGTGCACCCCTCTCATTCTGATCCCAGGTAGTACACCACTCTTATTCTGTCCCCAGGTAGTGCACCCCTCTGATTCTGTCCCCAGTTAGTGCACCCCTCTGATATTGTCCCTCAGATAGTGCAGCCCTCTGATTCTGTCCATCAGGTAGTGTACCCCTTCTTATTCTGTCCCCAGGTAGTGCACTTCCTCATTCTTTCCCCAGGTAGTGCACCCCTCTGATTCTGTGACAAGGTAGTACACCCTTATTATACTGTCCCTAGTTAGTGCACCCCTCTGATTCTGTCCCTCAGGTAGTGTACCCCTCTCATTCTGTCCCTAGGTAGTTCACCCCTCTGAGTCTGTCCCCAGGAAGTGTACCTCTTTGATTCTGTCCCTCAGGTAGCGCACCACTCTGATTCTTTCGCTCGTTAGTGCACCCCTCTGATTCTGCCACCAAGTAGTGCACCCCTCTGATTCTGTCCCCGGGTAGTGCACCCCACTGATTCTGCGACCAGGTAGTGCACCCCTTTGATTCTGTCCCCAGGTAGTGCACCCCTATGGTTCTGCCACTAGTTAGTGCACCCCTCTTATTCTGTCCCTAGGTAGTGCACCCCTTTGGTTCTGTCCCTCAGGTAGTGCACACCTCTGATTCTGTCCCCAGGTAGAGCACGCCTCTGATTCTTCCACCAGGTAGTGCACCCCTCTGATTCTGTCCCCAGGTAGTGCAACCCTCTGATTCTGTCACTCAGATAGTGCAGCCCTCTGATTCTGTCCCCAGGTAGAGCACGCCTCTGATTCTTCCACCAGGTAGTGCACCCCTCTTATTCTGTCCCCAGGTAGTGCACCCCTCTCATTATGTCCCCAGGTAGTGCACCCCTCTGATTCTGTCCCTCAAGTAGCGTACCCCTCTGACTATTTTCACCAGGTAGTGCAACCTTCTGATTTTATCGCCAGTTAGTGCACCCCTCTGAGTCTGTCCCTCAAGAAACGGAACCCTTAGATTCTTTCACCTGGTAGTGCACCCCTCTGAGCCTGTCTCCAAGTAGTGCACCCCTCTTATTCTGTCCCCAGGTAGTGCACCCCTCTGATTCTATCCCACAGATAGTGCAGCCCTCTGATTCTGTCCATCAGGTAGTGCACCCCTCTCATTCTGACCCCAGGTAGTACACCACTCTTATTCTGTCCCCAGGTAGTGCATCCCTCTGATTCTGTGCCCAGGGAGTGCACCCCTCTGATTCTGTCCTCAGGTAGTGCACCCATCTTATTCTGTCCCCGGGTAGTGCACCCCATTGATTCTATCCCAGGCTAGTGCACCCCTCTGATTCTATACCTCAGGTAGGGCACCCCTCTGATTCTTTTGACAGGTAGTGCACCCCTCTGATTCTGCCACCAGGAAGTGCACCCCTCTGATATTGTCCCTCAGATAGTGCAACCCTCTGATTCTGTCCATCAGGTAGAGTACACCTCTTATTCTGTCCCCAGGTAGTGCACCCCCCTCATTCTTTCCCCAGGTAGTGCACCCCTCTGATTCTGTCCCCAGGTAGTGCACCCCTCTGATATTGTCCCTCAGATAGTGCAGCCCTCTTATTCTGTCCATCAGGTAGTGTAACCCTCTTATTCTGTCCCCAGGTAGTGCACCCCCCTCATTCTTTCCCCAGGGAGTGCACCCCTCTGATTCTGTCCCCCATGTAGCGCACCCCTCTGACTTTTTTCACCAGGTAATGCACCTTTCTGATTATATCGCCAGTTAGTGCACCCCTCTGAGTCTGTCTCCAAGTAGTGCACCCCTCTTATTCTGTCCCCAGGTAGTGCACCCCTCTGATTCTATCCCTCAGATAGTGCAGCCCTCTGATTTTGTCCATCAGGTAGTGCACCACTCTCATTCTGTCCCCAGGTAGTGTACTTCTCTGATTCTGTCCCTCCAGTAGTGCAACCCTCTGATTCTGTCCTCAGGTAGTACACATATCTCATTCTGTCCCCAGGTAGTGTACTTATCTGATTCTGTCCCTCAGGTAGTGCACCCCTCTGAGTCTGTCCCAAGGTAGTGCACCCCTCTGATTCTGTCCCCAGGGAGTGCACCCCTCTGATTCTGTCCCCTTGTAATGCACCCCTCTGATTCTTCTACCAGGTAGTGCACCACTCTGATTCTGTCCCTAGGTAGTGCACCACTCTGATTCTGTCCCTAGGTATTGCACCCCTCTGATTCTGTCCCTAGGTAGTTCACCCCTCTGAGTCTGTCCCCAGGATGTGCACCTCTCTGATTCTGTCCCCAGGAAGTGCACCCCTCTGATTCTTTCCCCAGGTAGTTCACCCCTCTGATTCTGTCACTGGGTAGTGCACCCGTCTGATTCTGTCCCTCAGGTAGCGCACCCCTCTAATTCTGTCCCCAGGTAGTGCACCCCTCTGATTCTGTCCCCAGGTAGTGCACTGTAACGGACCGTTACGCACACAACTCCGTTTAGGCGATATTCCCTTTTCCGGATAGACCAGCAGCTACTGCAATCACCAACTTCCCGAACTGCAAACCACACGAATTCACCAACTTCCGAACAAGAGACACACGAACCCTGGAAGCAGCCGAACAGGAAAAGCAATATGAACAGCTTACACTCCTGGCAATCAGCATACAGTCAAATCCCCCCCAATAACGAGACGACACTTCGTTTTGAGGGTCAAGCAGGAACTCTCTTTAATTAAGGGCTACCTGCCCGAGTATTTATGCAGGTCTCCCACCTGGTGGACACTCCCCTAGGGGACCAGAAGGAAGACTGCGACACAGGATACAGCAGCCAATCACACACATTGGGACAATACAGACACCCCCAGCATATCCCTCCCCTCTGCCTGTGATACAATCACCCTACATGGGTAATGCAATCACCACAGGCAGAAGAATACACTAATGTCTTCTGTCCTGGAGACAATTGAGGAGTCATTCAATTATCTCTCAGGACAAAGGGAAATCGCCAATACACATGTGGGGACAATAGGACAGACATCACTATTCAATACACAATGTCCCACCCTTTACAGTACACACAGACATGTAATATATCCCCAGAAGGCTTGGATCTGAGCGCTCAATATATCCAGGGATAGAGGCAGACTCCATTGAGCACATGGCTGCAAAAGGGACACAAAATTACACAATGCTACAATCACTATATAAAACATATACATGCAACATATCCCCAGATAGCTTAGGTCTGAGCGCACATTATTGAATGGCGCTCAGACCACACATGTCCAGTTCAATTGCCATGGAGCTAAAGTCTTTCCCATAGTCCTCCACCATACGAATGGGCTCCATAGCAGAGCCATCTGGGGCATCACCGCTCAAACAGGACAAGCATACATGGGGCCATAGTCGCAGGGCAGGAGGCGAGCAAGCAGTCCCTTCCAGGAAACTGGGGCAGACTCTGGTACAGGGTCCAGTCCGCTACATTTCTCCCCTTTACCAAAGAGACTAACAGGGTATCTGACCTCCTGCCGGTCAGTGCCCTGGTTAGTCCAACAACCCACCCACGAAGCACAAACAGCAGTACAGCCCACGCACAATAAATGGTTACTACACCTGGATAAAGTAGCAACTTGTCCATGTCCAGGTGCCTCACCACGGCTGTGCGGGGACTGGTAGACTGCCTAGGTGGGTTGCTGAGTGGGCAGAGACCGGCGATACTCTGCCCTGGGGCCAGCGCTACCACGGAAGTAGCCTGGTGGGAGCCTGGTTGTGGGGGAGGAGACCGACTGTCTCCCCTCTGGATAAACCGCTCTGTGGCTGGCGGACAGGACCGACCATCCTTGCCCCTTGTGTTGCAAGTGCAGAGACCACGGTCCCATCTGCACCGTTGGGGGCGTAACATCTCCCCTTGGTGGGCTAGGCTGCCGCTGGAGAGAGGGTGTAACAAGCTCCTCTCTCTGAACTGTAGACTGCCGCTGGGGAGAGCGGGTAGCAGGCTCCTCTCCTGACCCTCTCTCTGCTGGTGGAGGGGGACCAACTGTCTCCCCTTTCAATATCTTGTCCTGCTGCTGGGGTACACACTGCAGCTGGGGAGGAAGGATGACACCTTCAGCTCCCTGGGGTACACACTGCCGCTGTGGAGGAAGGACGGCACCTTCAGCTCCCGGGGGTACACACGGCCGCTGTGGAGGAAGGGCGGCACCTTCAGCTCCCGGGGTACACACGGCCGCTGGGGAGGAAGGACGGCACCTTCAGCTCTCCGGAACGCACTCAGCCGCTGGGGAGGGCGGACGATACCATCTGCCATGAACTGCAGGTACTCTGCTGTTAACCTCCTCACGAACTGCACAGATTTCTCCGGGGGTTGGGTCCGTAGAAAATCAGCCGTGATCTCAGCTCTTTGTCAAATTCCTCCTGCGTGTAGCTGGGTGCCATGCTTGTTCTCCTGAAGTTCTTTCTTTTGTAGATAGGGCGCTGTACGGGTACTGGCGTTGCCCTCACTTTGTAATCCAAGAAATGGTGTTGCCCTGTAGATGTCCTTCTGGGCTGTGGAAATGATCCGCGCTTGCCACCAAATGTAACGGACCGTTACGCACACAACTCCGTTTAGGCGATATTCCCTTTTCCGGATAGACCAGCAGCTACTGCAATCACCAACTTCCCGAACTGCAAACCACACGAATTCACCAACTTCCGAACAAGAGACACACGAACCCTGGAAGCAGCCGAACAGGAAAAGCAATATGAACAGCTTACACTCCTGGCAATCAGCATACAGTCAAATCCCCCAATAACGAGACGACACTTCGTTTTGAGGGTCAAGCAGGAACTCTCTTTTATTAAGGGCTACCTGCCCGAGTATTTATGCAGGTCTCCCACCTGGTGGACACTCCCTAGGGGACCAGAAGGAAGACTGCGACACAGGATACAGCAGCCAATCACACACATTGGGACAATACAGACACCCCCAGCATATCCCTCCCCTCTGCCTGTGATACAATCACCCTACATGGGTAATGCAATCACCACAGGCAGAAGAATACACAATGTCTTCTGTCCTGGAGACAATTGAGGAGTCATTCAATTATCTCTCAGGACAAAGGGAAATCGCCAATACACATGTGGGGACAATAGGACAGACATCACTATTCAATATACAATGTCCCACCCTTTACAGTACACAGACATGTAATATATCCCCAGAAGGCTTGGATCTGAGCGCTCAATATATCCAGGGATAGAGGCAGACTCCATTGAGCACATGGCTGCAAAAGGGACACAAAATTACACAATGCTACAATCACTATATAAAACATATACATGCAACATATCCCCAGATAGCTTAGGTCTGAGCGCACATTATTGAATGGCGCTCAGACCACACATGTCCAGTTCAATTGCCATGGAGCTAAAGTCTTTCCCATAGTCCTCCACCATACGAATGGGCTCCATAGCAGAGCCATCTGGGGCATCACCGCTCAAACAGGACAAGCATACATGGGGCCATAGTCGCAGGGCAGGAGGCGAGCAAGCAGTCCCTTCCAGGAAACTGGGGCAGACTCTGGTACAGGGTCCAGTCCGCTACATGCACCACTCTGATATTGTCCCTCAGATAGTGCAGCCCTCTGATTCTGTCCATCAGGTGGTGTACCCCACTTATTCTGTCCCCAGGTAGTGCACCCCCCTCATTCTTTCCCCAGGTAGTGCACCACTCTGATTCGGTCCCCCATGTAGCGCACCCCTCTGACTTTTTTCACCAGGTAGTGCACCCTTCTTATTTTATCGCCAGTTAGTGCACCCCACTGGGTCTGTCTCCAATTAGTGCACCCTTCTTATTCTGTCCCCAGGTAGTGCACCCCTCTGATTCTGTCCCTCAGATAGTGCAGCTCTCTGATTCTGTCCATCAGGTAGTGCACCCCTCTTATTCTGTCCTCAGGTAGTGCACCCCTCTCATTCTGTCCCCAGGTAGTGCACCCCTCTGATTCTGTCCTCAGGTAGTGCACACATCTCATTCTGTCCCCAGGTAGTGTTCTTCTCTGATTCTTCTACCAGGTAGTACACCCCTCTGATTCTGTCCTTAGGTAGTGCACCCCTCTGATTCTGTCCCCGGGTAGTGCACCCCATTGATTCTGTTCCCGGGCAGTGCACTCCTCTGACTCTGTACCTCAGGTAGCACACCCCTCTGATTCTTTCACCAGTTAGTGCACATCTCTGATTCTGACACTAGGTGGTGCACCCCTCTGCTTCTGTGACAAGGTAGTGCATCCCTATTATTCTGTCCCTAGTTAGTGCACCCCTCTGATTCTGTCTCTCAGGTAGTGTACCCCTCTCATTCTGTCCCTAGGTAGTTCACCCCTCTGAGTCTGTCCCCTGGAAGTGCACCTCTCTGATTCTGTCCCCAGGTATTACATTCTTCTGATTCTGCCACCAGGTAGTGCACCCCTCTGATTCTGTCCCCGGGTAGTGCACCCCTTTGGTTCTGTCCCTCAGGTAGTGCACGCCTCTGAGTCTGTCCCTCAGGTAGCGCACACCTCTGATTCTGTCCCCAGGTAGAGCACGCCTCTGATTCTTCCACCAGGTAGTGCAACCCTCTGATTCTGTCCCCAGGTAGTGCACCCCTCTGATTCTGTCCCTCAGATAGTGCACCCCTCTGATTCTGTCCCTCAAGTAGCGCACCCCTCTGACTTTTTTCACCAGGTAGTGCACCCTTCTGATTTTATCGCCAGTTAGTGCACCCCTCTGAGTCTGTCTCCAAGAAGTGCACCCCTCTGATTCTTCCACCATTTAGAGCACCCCTCTGATTCTGTCCTCGGTTAGTGCACCCCTCTGATTCTGTCCCTCAAGTACCACACCCCTTTGATTCTTTTACCTGGTAGTGCACCCCTCTGAGACTGTCTCCAAGTAGTGCACCCCTCTTATTCTGTCTCCAGGTAGTGCACCCCTCTGATTCTGTCCCTCAGATAGTGCAGCCCTCTGATTTTTTCCATCAGGTAGTGCACCCCTCTCATTCTGACCCCAGGTAGTACACCACTCTTATTCTGTCCCCAGGTAGTTAACCCCTCTGATTCTGTCCCCAAGTAGTGCACCCCTCTGATTCTGTCCTCAGGTAGTGCACCCATCTTATTTTGTCCCCGGGTAGTGCACCCCATTGATTCTATCCCAGGCTAGTGCACCCCTATAATTCTATCCCTCAGGTAGCACACCCCTCTGATTCTTTTGACAGGTAGTGCACCCCTCTGATTCTGCCATTAGGTAGTGCACCCCTCTGATTCTGCCACCAGGTAGTGCACCCCTCTGACTCTGTCCCTAGTAAGTGCACCCCTCTGATTCTGCAACCAGGTAGTGCACCCTTATTATACTGTCCCTAAGTAGTGCACCCCTCTGATTCTGTCACTCAGGCAGTATACCGCTCTCATTCTGTCCCTAGGTAGTTTACCCCTCTGAGTCTGTCCCCAGGATGTGCACCTCTTTCATTCTGTCCCCAGGTAGTGCACCCCTCTTATTATGTCCTCAGGTAGTCCACCCATCTGATTCTGTCCCCGGGTGGTGCACCCCATTGATTCTGTCCCCGGGTAGTGCACCCCTCTGATTCTTTCCCTCAGGTAGCGCACCCCTCTGATTCTTTCAACAGGAAGTGCTCCCCTCTGATTCTGCCACCAGTTAATGCACCCCTCTGATTCTGTCCCAAGGTAGTACACTACTATGATTCTGCGACCAGGTAGTGCACCCCTATTATACTGACCCTAGGTAGTGCACCCCTCTGATTCTGTCACTCAGGTAGTGTACCCCTCTCATTCTGTCCCTAGGTAGTTCACCTCTCTGAGTCTGTCCCCAGGATGTGCACCTCTCTGATTCTGTCCCCAGGAAGTGAACCCCTCAGATTCTGTCCCAAGGAAGTGCACCCCTCTTATTCTGTCCCCGGATAGTGCACCACTCTCATTCTGTCCATCAAGTAGCGCACCCCTCTGATTCTTTCACCAGGTAGTGCACCATTCTAAATCTGTCGCCAGGCAGTGCAGCCCTCTGATTCTGTCCATCAGGAAGTGCACCTCTCTTATTCTGTTCCCAGGTAGTGCACCCCTCTCATTCTGTCCCGAGGTAGTGCACTTCTCTGATTCTGTCCCTCAGGTAGTGCACCCCTCGGAGTCTGTCCCCAGGTAGTGCACCCCTCTTATTCTGTCCACAGGTAGTGCACCCCTCTAATTCTGTCACCGTGTAGTGTACCCCATTTATTCTCTCCCAGAGAAGTGCACTCCTCTGATTCTGTCCCTCAGGTAGCGCACCCCTCTGATTCTTTCGCCAGGTAGTGCACCCCTCTGATTCTGCAACCAGGTAGTGCACCCCTCTGATTCTGTCCACGAGTAGTGCACCCCTCTGAATCTGTCCTTTAGGTAGCGCACCCCTCTGATTCTGTCCGTAGGTAGTGCACCATTCTAATTCTGCCACCAGGTAGTGCACCGCTCTGATTCTGACCCCGCGTAGTGCACCCCTCTGATTCTGTCCCCAGGTAGTGCACCCCTCTGATTCTTTCTCCAGGTAGTGCACCCCTCTGATTCTGCCACCAGGTGGCGCACCCCTCTGTTTCTGTCCCTAGGTAGTGCACCCCTCTGGTTCTGCCACCATGTAGTGCACCCCTCTGATTCTGTCCACGAGAAGTGCACCCCTCTGAATCTGTCCTTTAGGTAGCGCACCCCTCTGATTCTGTCCGTAGGTAGTGCACCATTCTAATTCTGCCACCAGGTAGTGCACCCCTCTGATTCTGTCCCTCACGTAGCACACCCCTCTCAATCTGTCCCCAGGTAGTGCGCCCCTCTGATTCTGCTACCAGGTAGTGCACCCCTCTGATTCTGTCCCTAGGAAGTGCACCCCTCTTATTCTTTCACGGGGAGTGCAACCCTCTGATTCTGTCCCTCAGGTAGCGCATCCCTCTGTTTCTTTTGCCACGTAGTGCACCTCTCTGATTCTGCCACCAGGAAGTGCACCCGTCTGATTCTGTCCCCAGGTAGAGCACCCCTCTGATTACTGCCACCAGGTAGTGCACCCCTCTGATTCCTTCCCTAGGAAGTGCACCCACTGATTCAGTAGCCGGGTAGTGCACCTCTCTTACTCTGTCCCTCAGGTAGCGCACACCTCTGATCCTGTCCCCAGGTAGTGCACGCCTCTGATTCTGCCACCAGGCAGTGCACCCATCTGATTCTGTCCCCGGTACTGCACCCGACTGATTCTGTCACTCAGGTAGCGCACCCCTCTAATTCTCTCCCCAGGTAGTGCACCCCTCTGTTTTTTCCACCAGGTAGTGCACCCCTCTGATTCTGTCCCCGGGTAGTGCACCCCTCTGATTCTATCCCTCAAGTAGCGCACCCCTCGTATTCTTTCACCAGGAAGTGCACCCTTCTGATTCTATCGCCAGATAGTGCACCCCTCTGAGTCTGTCTCCAAGTAGTGCACCCCTCTTATTCTGTCCCCAGGTAGTGCACCCCTCTGATTCTGTCCCTCAGATTGTGCAGCACTCTGATTCTGTACCTTAAGTAGCTCACCCCTCTGATTCTTTCACCTTGTAGTGCACACTTCTGATTCTGTCGCCAGGTAGTGCACCCCTATGAGTCTGTCCCCAGGTAGTGCACCCCTCTTATTCTGTCCCCAGGTAGTGCACACCTCTGATTCTGTCCCTCATATAGTGCACCCCTCTGATTCTGTCCCAAGGTAGTGCACCCCTCTTATTCTGTCCCTGAGGTAGTGCATCCCTCTGATTCTGTCCCTCAGGTAGTTCACCCCTGTGATTCTGTCCCCAAGTAGTGCACCCCTATGATTCCTCTACCATGTAGTGCACCCCTCTGATTCTGTCCGTATGTAGAGCACCCCTCTGATTCTGTCCCCGGGTAGTGCACCCCATTGATTCTATTCCCGGGTAGTGCACTCCTCTTATTCTGTACCTCAGGTAGCGCACCCCTCTGATTCATTCGCCAGGTAGTGCACCCCTCTGATTCTGCCACCAGGTAGTGCACCCCTCTGATTCTGTCCCTAGGTGTTGCACCCCTCTGATTCTGCCACCAGGGAGTGCACCCCTCTGATTCTGTCCATAGGTGGTGCACCCCTCAGATTCTGTGACCAGGTAGTGCACCCCAATTATACTGCCCCTAGTTAGAGCACCCCTCTGATTCTGTCCCTCAGGTAGCAAACCCCTCTAATTCTGTCCCCAGATAGTGCACCCCTCTGATTCTTCCACCAGGTAGTGCACCCCTTTGATTCTGTCCCTAGGTAGTGCACACCTCTGATTCTGTCCCCGGGTAATGCACCCCGATGATTCTTTCACCAGGTAGAGCACCCTTCTTATTCTGTCCCAAGTAGTGCACTTCTCTTATTCTGTCCCTTAGGTAGTGAACCCTTCTGATTCTGTCTCCAGGTATTGCACCCCTATGAGTCTCTGCCCAGGTAGTGCACCCCTCTGATTCTGTCCCCAGGTAGTGCACCCCTCTGATTCTGTCCCCAGGTAGTGCACCCCTCTGATTCTGTCCCTCAGGTAGTGCACCCCTCTGATTCTGTCCCCGGGTAGTGCACCCCTCTTATTCTGTCCTTCAGGTAGCGCACCCCTCTGATTCTGAGACCAGGTAGTGCACCCCAATTATACTGCCCCTAGTTAGAGCACCCCTCTGATTCTGTCACTCAGGTAGTGCACCCCTCTGATTCTGACCCCAGTTAGTGCACCCCTCTGATTCTGCAACCAGGTAGTGCACCTTTTTGATTTTGTCCCTAGGTAGTGCACCCCTCTGATTCTGACCCCGCGTAGTGCACCCCTCTGATTCTGTCCCCAGGTAGTGCACCCCTCTGATTCTGTCCCCGGGTAGTGCACCCCTCTGATTCTGTCCCCAGGTAGTGCACCCCTCTCATTCTGTCCCCAGGTAGTGCACCCCTCTCATTCTTTCTTCAGGTAGTGCACCCTTCTAATTCTGTCCCCAGATAGTGCACCCCTCTGATTCTGTCCCCAGGTAGTGCACACCTCTGATTCTGTCCCTCATATAGTGCAGCCCTCTGATTCTGTCCATCAGGTAGAGCACCTCTCTGATTCTGTCCCCAGGTAGTGCACCCCTATGAGTCTGTCCCAAGGTAGTGCACCCCTCTGATTCTGTCCCCAGGTAGTGAACACCTCTGATTCTGTCCCTCATATAGTGCACCACTCTGATTCTGTCCATTAGGTAGTGCACCCCTCTCATTCTGTCCCCAGATAGTGCACCCCTCTCATTCTGACCCCAGGTAGTACACCACTCTTATTCTGTCCACAGGTAGTGCACCCCTCTGATTCTGTCCCCATGTAGTGCAACCCTCTTTTTTCCTCAGGTAGGGCACCCATCTTTTTCTTTCCCCGGGTAGTGCACCCCATTGATTCTATACCCGGGTAGTGCACCCCTCTGATTCTATCCCTCAGGTAGCGCACCCCTCTGATTTTTTCGACAGGTAGTGCACCCCTCTGATTCTGCCACCAGGTAGTGCACCCCTCTGATTCTGTCCCTAGGTAGTGCACCCCTCTGATTTTGCCACCAGGTAGTGCACCCCTCTGACTCTGTCCCTAGGTAGTGCACCCCTCTGATTCTGCTACTAGGTAGTGCACCCCTATTATACTGTCTCTAGGTAGTGCACCCCTCTGATTCTGTCACTCAGGTAGTGTAACCCTCTCATTCTGTCCCCATGTAGAGAAACCCTTTGATTCTGTCCCTCAGATAGCGCATCCCTCTATTTATTTCGCCAGGTAGTGCACACATCTGATTCTGCCACTAGGTAGTGCACTACTCTGATTCTGTCCCTAGGTAGTGCACCCCTCTGATTCTGTCACTCAGGTAGTGTACCCCTCTCATTCTGTCCCGAGGTAGGTCATCCCTCTGAGTCTGTCCCCAGGAAGTGCACCTCTCTGATTCTGTCCCCAGGTAGTGCAAATTTCTGATTCTGCCACCAGGTAGTGCACCCCTCTTATACTGTCCCCAGGTAGAGCACCCCTTAGATTCTGTCCATAGGTAGTGCACCCCTCTGATTCTGTCCCCGGGTAGTGCACCCCTCTGATTCTGTCCCTCAGGTAGCGCACACCTCTGACTCTGTCCTCAGGAAGTGCACGCCTCTGATTCTGCCACGAGGTAGTGCATCCCTCTGATTCTGACCCCGGGTAGTGCACCCGTCTGATTCTGTCCCTCAGATAGAGCACCCCTCTAATTCTGTCCCCAGGTAGTGCACTCCTCTGATTCTTCAACCGGGTAGTGCACCCCTCTGATTCTGTCCCTAGGTAGTGCACCCCTCTGATTCTGTCCCCGGATAGTGCACCCCTCTGATTCTGTCACTCAGGAAGCGCACACCTCTGATTCTTTCACCAGGTAGTTCACCTTTCTGATACTGTCGCCAGGTAGTGCACACATATGATTCTGTCCCCAGGTAGTGCACCCCTCTAATTCTGTCCCCAGGTAGTGCACCCCTCTGATTCTGTTCATCAGATAGTGCAGCCCTCTGATTCTGTCCATCAGCTAGTGAACTCCACTCATTCTGTCCCCAGGTAGTGCACTTCTCTGATTCTGTCCCTCAGGTAGTGCACCCTTCTGATTCTGTCCTCAGGTAGTACACTCCTCTGATTATTTCCCCAGGTAGTGCACCACTTTGATTCTGTCCCTCAGGAAGTGCAACCCTCTGATTCTGTTTCTCAGGTTGTTCACCCCTCTAATTCTGTCCCCAGGTAGTGCACCCCTCTTATTCTGTCCTTCAGGTAGCGCACCCCTCTGATTCTGTGACCAGGTAGTGCACCCCAATTATACTTCCCCTAGTTAGAGCACCCCTCTGATTCTGTCCCTAAGGTAGCGCACCCCTCAAATTCTGACCCCAGTAAGTGCACCCCTCTTATTCTGCCACCAGGTAGTGCACCTTTTTGATTTTGTCCCTAGGTAGTGCACCCCTATGATTCTGACCCCGTGTAGTGCACCCCTCTGATTCTGTCCCCAGGTAGTGCACCCCTCTCATTCTGTCCCCGGGTAGTGCACCCATCTGATTCTGTCCCCGTCACTGCACCCGTCTGATTCTGTCACTCAGGTAGCGCACCCCTCTAATTCTCTCCCCAGGTAGTGCACCCCTCTGATTCTGTCTCCGGGTAGTGCACCCCTCTGATTCTGTCCCTCAAGTAGCGCACCCCTCGTATTCTTTCACCAGGTAGTGCACCCTTCTAATTCTATTGCCAGGTAGTGCACCCCTCTGAGTCTGTCTCCAATTAGTGCACCCCTCTTATTCTGTCCCCAGGTAATGCACCCCTCTGATTCTGTCCATCAGGTAGTGCACCCCTCTTATTCTGTCCCCAGGTAGTTCACATCTCTCATTCTGTCCCCAGGTAGTGTACTTCTCTGATTCTGTCCCTCAGGTAGTGCACCCCTCTAATTCTGTCCCTCAAGTAGCTCACCCCTCTGATTCTTTCACCTGGTAGTGCACACTTCTGATTCTGTCGCCATGCAGTGCACCCCTATGAGTCTGTCCCCAGGGAGTGCACCCCCTCTGATTCTGTCCCCAGGTAGTGCACACCTCTGATTCTGTCCCTCATATAGTGCAGCCCTCTGATTCTGTCCATCAGGTAGAGCACCTCTCTGATTCTGTCCCCAAGTAGTGCACCCCTATGAGTCTGTCCCCAGGTAGTGCACCCCTCTGATTCTGTCCCCAGGTAGTGCACACCTCTGATTCTGTCCCTCATGTAGTGCACCCCTCTGATTCTGTCCTTAGGTAGTGCACCCTCTCATTCTGTCCCCAGATAGTGCACCCTCTCATTCTGACCCTCAGGTAGTGCACCACTCTTATTCTGTCCACAGGTAGTGCACCCCTCTGATTCTGTCCCCATGTAGTGCACCCCTCTGATTCTGTACTAAGGTAGTGCACCCATCTTTTTCTTTCCCCGGGTAGTGCACCCCATTGATTCTATACCCGGGTAGTGCACCCCTCTGATTCTATCCCTCAGGTAGCGCACCCCTCTGATTTTTTCGACAGGTAGTGCACCCCTCTTATTCTGCCACCAGGTAGTGCACCCCTCTGATTCTGCCACCAGGTAGTGCACCCCTTTAATTCTGTCCCTCAAGTAGCTCACCCCTCTGATTCTTTCACCTGGTAGTGCACCTCTCTGATTCTGTCGCCAGGTAGTGCACCCCTATGAGTCTGTCCCCAGGTAGTGCACCCCTCTGATTCTGTCCCCAGGTAGTGCACACCTCTGATTCTGTCCCTCATATAGTGCAGCCCTCTGATTCTGTCCATCAGGTAGAGCACCTCTCTGATTCTGTCCCCAGGTAGTGCACCCCTCTCATTCTGTCCCCAGGTAGTGCACCCCTCTCATTCTTTCTTCAGGTAGTGCACCCTTCTAATTCTGTCCCCAGATAGTGCACACCTCTGATTCTGTCCCCAGGTAGTGCACACCTCTGATTCTGTCCCTCATATAGTGCAGCCCTCTGATTCTGTCCATCAGGTAGAGCACCTCTCTGATTCTGTCCCCAGGTAGTGCACCCCTATTAGTCTGTCCCCAGGTAGTGCACCCCTCTGATTCTGTCCCCAGGTAGTGCACACCTCTGATTCTGTCCCTCATATAGTGCACCCCTCTGATTCTGTCCATTAGGTAGTGCACCCCTCTCATTCTGTCCCCAGATAGTGCACCCCTCTCATTCTGACCCCAGGTAGTACACCACTCTTATTCTGTCCACAGGTAGTGCACCCCTCTGATTCTGTCCCCATGTAGTGCACCCCTCTGATTCTGTCCTAAGGTAGTGCACCCATATTTTTCTTTCCCCGGGTAGTGCACCCCATTGATTCTATACCAGGGTAGTGCACCTCTCTGATTCTATCCCTCAGGTAGCGCACCACTCTGATTTTTTCGACAGGTAGTGCACCCCTCTGATTCTGCCACCAGGTAGTGCACCCCTCTAATTCTGTCCCTCAAGTAGCTCACCCCTCTGATTCTTTCACCTGGTAGTGCACACTTCTGATTCTGTCGCCAGGTAGTGCACCCCTATGAGTCTGTCCCCAGGTAGTGCACCCCTCTGATTCTGTTCCCAGGTAGTGCACACCTCTGATTCTGTCCCTCATATAGTGCAGCCCTCTGATTCTGTCCATCAGGTAGAGCACCTTTCTGATTCTGTCCCCAGGTAGTGCACCCCTCTCATTCTGTCCCCAGGTAGTGCACCCCTCTCATTCTTTCTTCAGGTAGTGCACCCTTCTAATTCTGTCCCCAGATAGTGCACCCCTCTGATTCTATCCCAAGGTAGTGCACACCTCTGATTCTGTCCCTCATATAGTGCAGCCCTCTGATTCTGTCCATCAGGTAGAGCACCTCTCTGATTCTGTCCCCAGGTAGTGCACCCCTATTAGTCTGTCCCCAGGTAGTGCACCCCTCTGATTCTGTCCCCAGGTAGTGCACACCTCTGATTCTGTCCCTCATATAGTGCACCCCTCTGATTCTGTCCATTAGGTAGTGCACCCCTCTCATTCTGTCCCCAGATAGTGCACCCCTCTCATTCTGACCCCAGGTAGTACACCACTCTTATTCTGTCCACAGGTAGTGCACCCCTCTGATTCTGTCCCCATGTAGTGCACCCCTCTGATTCTGTCCTAAGGTAGTGCACCCATCTTTTTCTTTCCCCGGGTAGTGCACCCCATTGATTCTATACCCGGGTAGTGCACCCCTCTGATTCCATCCCTCAGGTAGCGCACCCCTCTGATTTTTTCGACAGGAAGTGCACCCCTCTGATTCTGCCATCAGGTAGTGCACCCCTCTGATTCTGTCACTCAGGTAGTGTAACCCTCTCATTCTGTCCCTAGGTATGCACCCCTCTGATTCTGTCCCCATGTAGAGAAACCCTTTGATTCTGTCCCTCAGATAGCGCATCACTCTATTTATTTCGCCAGGTAGTGCACACATCTGATTCTGCCACTAGGTAGTTCATCCCTCTGAGTCTGTCCCCAGGAAGTGCACCTCTCTGATTCTGTCCCCAGGTAGTGTACCCCTCTCATTCTGTCCCTAGGTAGGTCATCCCTCTGAGTCTGTCCCCAGGAAGTGCACCTCTCTGATTCTGTCCCCAGGTAGTGCAACTTTCTGATTCTGCCACCAGGTAGTGCACCCCTCAGATTCTGTCCATAGGTAGTGCACCCCTCTGATTCTGTCCCCGGGTAGTGCACCCCTCTGATTCTGTCCCTCAGGTAGCGCACACCTCTGACTCTGTCCTCAGGTAGTGCACGCCTCTGCTTCTGCCGCGAGGTAGTGCATCCCTCTGATTCTGACCCCGGGTAGTGCACTCGTCTGATTCTGTCCCTCAGAAAGCGCACCCCTCAAATTCTGTCCCCAGGTAGTGCACTCCTCTGATTCTTCAACCAGGTAGTGCACCCCTCTGATTCTGTCCCCGGATAGTGCACCCCTCTGAATCTGTCCCTCAAGGAAGCGCACACCTCTGATTCTTTCACCAGGTAGTGCACTCTTCTGATACTGTCGCCAGGTAGTGCACACCTATGATTCTGTCCCCAGGTAGTGCACCGCTCTGATTCTGTTCATCAGATAGGGCAGCCCTCTCATTCTGTCCTCAGGTAGTGCACTTCTCTGATTCTGTCCCCAGGTAGTGCACTTCTCTGATTCTGTAACCAGGTAGTGCACTCCTCTGAGTCTATCCCCAGGTAGTACACCCCTCTGATTCTTTCCCCAGGTAGTGCACCCCTCTGATTCTGTCCCTCAGGTAGTGCACCACTCTGATTCTGTATCTCAGGTTGTTCACCCCTCTGATTCTTCTGTCCCCAGGTAGTGCACCCCTCTTATTCTGTCCCTCATTTAGCGCACACCTCTGATTCTGTCCTCAGGTAGCGCACCCCTCTAATTCTGTCCCCAGGTAGTGCACCCCTCTGATTCTTCAACCAGGTAGTGCACCCCTCTGATTCTGTCCCTAGGTAGTGCACCCCTCTGATTCTGACCCCGGGTAGTGCACCCCTCATATCTGTCCCTCAAGTAGCGCACCCCTCTGATTCTTTCACCAGGTAGTGCACCCTTCTGATTCTGTCGCCAGGTAGTGCACCCTTCTGAATCTGTCTCCAAGTAGTGCACCCCTTCGGATTATGTCCCCAGGTAGTGCACCCCTCTTATTCTGTCCCTCAGGTAGCGCACACCTCTGACTCTGTCCTCAGGTAGCGCACCCCTGTAATTCTGTCCCCAGGTAGTGCACCCCTCTGATTCTTCAACCAGGTAGTGCACCCCTCTGATTCTGTCCCTAGGTAGTGCATCCCGCTGATTCTGTCCCTAGGTAGTGCACCCCTCTGATTCTGACCCCGGGTAGTGCACCCCTCATATCTGTCCCTCAAGAAGCGCACCCACCTGATTCTTTCACCAGGTAGTGCACCCTTCTGATTCTGTCGCCAGGTAGTGCACCCTTCTGAATCTGTCTCCAAGTAGTGCACCCCTTCGGATTCTGTCCCCAGGTAGTGCACCCCTCTGATTCTGTCCCTCAGATAGTGCACCCCTCTTATTCTGTCCCCAGGTAGTGCACACCTCTGATTCTGTCCCTCATATAGTGCAGCCCTCTGATTCTGTCCATCAGGTAGTGCACCCCTGTAATTCTGTCCCCAGGTAGTGCACCCCTCTGATTCTTTCACCAGGTAGTGCACCCCTCTGATTCTGTCCTTAGGTAGTGCACCCCTCTGATTCTGTCCTTAGGTAGTGCACCCCTCTGATTCTGACCCCAGGTAGTGCACCCTCTGATTCTGTCCCTCAGGTAGTGCACCCTCTGATTCTGTCCCCAGGTAGTGCACCCCTCTGATTCTGTCCCCAGGTAGTGCACCCTCTGATTCTGTCCCAGGTAGTGCACCTCTCTGATTCTGTCCCCAGGTAGTGCACCCTCTGATTCTGTCCCCAGGTAGTGCACCCCTCTGATTCTGTCCCTAGGTAGTGCACCCTCTGATTCTGTCACCAGGTAGTGCACCCTCTGATTCTGTCACTCAGGTAGTGCACCCTCATCTGATTCTGTTCACCTAGTCTGTAGTGCACCCCTCAGATTCTGTCCCTAGTTAGTGCACTCCTCTGATTCTGTCCCGGGGTACTGCACCCCTCTGATTCTGTCCATCAGGTAGTGCACCCCTCTTATTCTGTACCCAGTTAGTGCACCCCTCTCATTCTGTCCCCAGGTAGTGCACTTCTCTAATTCTGTTCCTCAGGAAGTGCACCCCTCTGAGTCTGTACCCAGGTAGTGCACTCCTCTGATTCTGTCCCCAGGTAGTGCACCTCTCTGATTCTGTCCCCAGGTAGTGCACCCCTCTGATTCTGTCCCTCAGGTAGCGCATCCCTCTGTTTCTCTCGCCATGTAATGCACCCCTATGATTCTGCCACCAGGTAACGTTCCCTTTTAATTCTGTCCCTAGGTAGTGCACCACTCTGATTGTGTCACTCAGGTAGTGTACCCCTCTCATTCTGTCCCGAGGTAGTTCATCCCTCTGAGTCTGTCCCCAGGAAGTGCACCTCTCTGATTCTGTCCCCAGGTAGTGCACCCCTCTGATTCTGCCACCAGGTAGTGCACCCCTCTGATTCTGTCCTTAGGTAGTGCACCCCTCTGATTGTGTCCCTGGGTAGTGCACCCCATTGATTCTGTTCCCGTTTATTGCACTCCTCTGATTCTGTACCTCAGGTAGCGCACCCCTCTGATTCTTTCGGCAGGTAGTTCACCCTTCTGATTCTGCCACCAGGTAGTGCACCCCTCTGAGTCTGTCCCCAGGTAGTGCAAACCTCTGATTCTGTCCCTCAGATAGTGCACCCCTCTTATTCTGTCCATCAGGTAGTGAACTCCTCTCAATCTGTCCCCAGGTAGTGCACTTCTCTGATTCTGTCCCTCAGGTAGTGCAACCTTTTGATTCTGTCCTCAGGTAGTGCACCCCTCTAAGTCTGTCCCCAGGAAGTGCACCCCTCTGATTCTGTCCCCAGGTAGTGCACCCCTCTGATTCTGTCCCTCCAGTAGTGCACCCCTCTGATTCTGTCCCTCAGATAGTGCACCCCTCTGAGTCTGTCCCTCCGGTAGTGCACTTCTCTGATTCTGTCCCCAGGGAGTGCACTACTCTGATTCTTCCAACAGGTAGTGCACCCCTCTGTTTCTGACCCTAGGTAGTGCACCCCTCTGATTCTGTCCCCATGTAGTGCAACCCTTTGATTCTGTCCCTCAGATAGCGCATCCCTCTATTTCTTTCGCCAGCTAGTGCACCCCTCTGATTCTGCCACCAGGTAGTGCACCCCTCTCATTCTGTCCCGAGGTAGTTCATCTCTCTGAGTCTGTCCCCAGGTAGTGCACCTTTCTGATTCTGCCACCAGGTAGTGCACCCCTCAGATTCTGTCCTTAGGTAGTGCACCCCTCTGATTCTATCCCCGGGTAGTGTACCCTTCTGATTCTGTCCCTCAGATAGCGCACACCTCTGACTCTGTCCTCAGGTAGTGCACGCCTCTGATTCTGCCAACAGATAGTGCATCCCTCTTATTCTGTCCCTAGGTAGTGCACCCCTCTGATTCTGTCCCTCAGATAGCGCACACCTCCGACTCTGTCTCCAGGTAGTGTACGCCTCTGATTTTGCCACCAGGTAGTGCATACCTCTGATTCTGTCCCCGGGTAGTGCACCCCTCTAATTCTTCAACCAGGTAGTGGACCCCTCTGATTCTGTCCCTAGGTAGTGCACCCCTCTAATTCTATCCCCAGGTAGTGCACCCCTCTGATTCTGTACCCAGGTAGTGCACCCCTCTGATTCTGTGACCTGGTAATGCACCCCAATTATACTGTACCTAGTTAGTGTACCCCTCTCATTCTGTCCCTAGATAGTTCACCCCTCTGAGTCTGACCCTCAGGTAGCGCAAACCTCTGATTCTGTCCCCAGGTAGTACACGCCTCTGATTCTGCCACCAGGCAGTGCATCCCTCTGATTCTGTCCCCGGGTAGTGCACCCGTCTGATTCTGTCCCTCATGTTGCGCACCCCTCTAATTCTGTCCCCAGGTAGTGCACCCCTCTGATTCTGTCCCCAGGTAGTGCACCCCTCTGATTCTGTCCCTAGGTAGTGCTCCCCTCTGATTCTGTCCCCGGGTAGTGCACCCCTCTGATTCTTTTACCAGGTAGTGCACCCTTCTGATTCTATCGCCAGGTAGTGCACCCCTCTGAGTCTGTCTCCAAGTAGTGCACCCCTCTTATTCTGTCCCCAGGTAGTGCTGCCCTCTGATTCTTTCCCTCATATTGTGTAGTCCTCTGATTCTGTCCATCAGGTAGTGCACCCCTCTGATTCTGTCACCAGGTATTGTACCCCTCTTATTCTGTCCCCAGGTAGTGCACCCCTCTCATTCTTTCCCCAGGTAGTGCACCCCTCTGATTCTGTCCCCAGGTAGTGCACCCCTCTGATTTTGTCCCTCAGGTAGTGCACCACTCTGATTCTTTTACCAGGTAGCACACCCCTCTGATTCTTTCGCCAGGTAGTGCACCCCTCTGATTCATCCACCAGGTAGTGCACCTCTCTGATTCTGTCCCTGGGTAGTGTAACCCTCTGATTCTGTCCCTCAAGTAGAGCACCCCTCTGATTCTTTCACCAGGTAGTGCACCCTTCTGATTCTGTCGCCAGGTATTGCACCACTATGAGTCTGTCCCCAGGTATTGCTCCCCTCTGATTCTGTCCCCAGGTAGTGCACCCCTCTGATTCTGTCCATAGGTAGTGCACACCTCTTATTCTGTGCTCAGATAGTGCACCCATCTTATTCTGTCCCTGGATAGTGCAACCCATTGATTCTATCCCCGGGTAGTGCACCCCTCTGATTCTTTTCCTCAGGTAGCCCACCCTTCTGATTCTTTCGCCAGGTAGTGCACCCCTCTGATTCTGCCACCAGGTAGTGCACCCCTCTGATTTTGTCTCTAGGTAGTGCACCCCTCTGATTCTGTCGCTCAGATAGTGCAGCTCTCTGATTCTGTCCATCTGGTAGTTCACCCCGCTTATTCTGTTCCCATGTAGTGCACCCATCTCATTCTGTCCACAGGTAGTGCACCCCTCTGATTCTCTCCCTCAGGTAGTGCGCCCCTCTCATTCTATCCCCAGACAGTGCCCCCCTCTCATTCTGTCCTCAGGTAGTGCACCCCTCTAATTCTGTCCCCGTGTAGTGCACCCTATTGATTCTGTCACCGGGTAGTGCACTCCTCTGATTCTGTCCCTCAGGTAGCTCACCCCTCTGATTCTTTCGCTAGGTAGTGCACCCATCAAATTCTGCCAGCAGGTAGTGCACCCCTCTGATTCTGTCCCTAGGAAGTGCACCCCTCTGATTCTGCCACCAGGTGGTGCACCCCTATTATACTGTCCCTATGTAGTGCACCCCTCTGGTTCTGTCCCCGGGTAGTGCACTCCTCTGATTCTGTCCCCAGGTAGTGCACCCCTCTGATTCTGTCCATAGGTAGTGCACACCTCTTATTCTGTACTGAGGTAGCGCACCCATCTTATTCTGTCCTCAGGTAGTGCACCCTCTGATTCTTTCCCTCAGGTAGTGCACCCTCTGATTCTTTCACCAGGTAGTGCACCCCTCTGATTCTGTCCCTAGGTAGTGCACCCCTCTGATTCTGTCCACCAGGTAGTGCACCCTCTGATTCTGTCCCTCAGGTAGTGCACCCCTCTGATTCTGTCCCTCAGGTAGTGCACCCCTCTTATTCTGTCCCTAGGTAGTGCACCCTCTTATTCTGTCCTCAGGTAGTGCACCTCTCTTATTCTGTCCCTCAGGTAGTGCACCCCTCTGATTCTGTCCCCAGGATAGTGCACCCCTCTGATTCTGTCACCCAGGTAGTGCACCCTGCATGATTCTGTCCTCTGGGATAGAGAACTCTCTGACATATAGTCCAGACAACTAACAGTTACCAACTGTGGTTCTGACTTATCAGTAATCAATTTTACTGAGATCTGTCAAGTCATTTCCAAGTGTATCTCTTTGCTGTTTGAGGATCAGACTATGTATGGGCTGCTGAGAGAGGGCACAGGAGTGGTCTCAAGACGACCTTTGTCTCTGCGGCCTCACTGTCCCCTTCTCTTTCACTCCCTAGAACAAATAACTAAATCTGAACCAACATGGTTAAGATATACCGGATTTACACGCTGCGGTAGTCATCCCTGCAGAGCCTGCACACCTCGTGATTCTTTGTGACTCAGCGATACTAACACCTCTTCTGATACTGTCAGACCAAGGTAGTGGCCATATTCCTAATGATAAATCTATACTCCATATGTAGATGCCACCGGTCGTGATTTTGATCATCTGATTATGTGCAGACATGCATACTTTACATGTCTCAGGTAGTGCAGACATTCTCTGAATTGCATGCCTCAGATAGTCTGCAGCATTTCTCTGATATCAATGTGAACCAGGTAGTGCACTCCATCTGATGTCTGTCCCTCAGGTAGTACAGCCTTCTGATTCTTTGCACCCTGGTAGTGCACGCCTCTGATTCTGTCCGCTCATGTAGTGCACCCTTGATTCTGTCCACTCAGAGTAGTACACCCTCATGATTCTGTCACCCAGGTGAGTGCACCCTCTGATTCTGACACTGCAGGTAGCGCAGCATCTCCGAGTGCTTCATGTCTTACAGGTAGAGCACTAATCTATATTCTTGAACACCTAGGTAAGAGTCAGCCCTACTGATTCTTCAACCAGGTAATGCATCCTCTGATTCTGTCATCCTAGGCTATGTGTCAACTCCTGATTCTAGACACCCGGGTAGTGCACCCCTCATATCTGTCCCTCAAGTAGCGCACACCCTCTGATTCTTTCACCAGGTAGTGCACCCTTCTTATTCTGTCGCCAGGTAGTTCACCCCTCTGAATCTGTCTCCAAGTAGTGCACCCCTCTGATTCTGTCCCCCGGTAGTTCACCCCACTCATTCTGTCCCCAGGTAGTGCATTTCTCTGATTCTGTCCTCAGGTAGTGCACCCCTCTGATTCTGTCCTCAGGAAGTTCATCCCTCTAATTTTGTCCACGTGTAGTGCACTCCATTGATTCTGTCTTCAGGTAGTGCACTTCTCTGATTCTGTCCCTCAGGTAGTGCACCCTTCTGATTCTGTCCTCAGGTAGTGCACTCCTCTGAGTCTGTCCCCAGGTAGTGCACCCCTCTGATTCTTTCCCCAGGTAGTGCACCCCTCTGATTCTGTCCTCAGGTAGTGCATCCCTCTAATTTTGTCCACATGTAGTGCACTCCATTGATTCTGTCTTCAGGTAGTGCACCCTTCTGATTCTGTCCTAAGGTAGTGCACCCCTCTAATTCTGCCACCAGGTAGTGCACCCCTCTGATTCTGTCCCTAGGTAGTGCACCCCTCTGATTCTGTCACTCAGGTAGTGCACCCTCATGATTCTGTCCCCAGGTAGTGCACACCTCTGATTCTGTCCCCAGGTAGTGCACCCCTCTGATTCTGTCACCAGGTAGTGCACCCCTCTGAATCTGTCCCCAAGTAGTGCACACCTCTGATTCTGTCCCCAGGTAGTGCACCCCTCTGATTCTGTCCCTCAAGTAGAGCACACCTCTGATTCTGTCCCCTGGTAGTGCACGCCTCTGATTCTGCCACCAGGTAGTGCCTCCCTCTGATTCTGTCCCCTGGTAGTGCACCCGTCTGAATTTGTCCCTCAGGTAGCGCATCCCTCTGATTCTGTCCCCAGGTAGTGCACCCCTCTGATTCTTTCCAGAGGTAGTGCACACCTCTAATTCTGTACTCAAGTAGTGCACCCATCTTGTTCTGTCCCCGTGTAGTGCACCCCATTGATTCTGTCCCCTGGTAGTGCACTCCTCTGATTCTGTCCCTCAAGTAGCGCACCCCTCTCATTCTTTCGCCAGGTAGTGCACCCCTCTGATTATGCCACCAGGTAGTGCACCCCTCTGATTCTGTCCCTAGGTAGTGCACCCCTCTGATTCTGTACTCAGGTAGTGCACCCCTCCAATTCTGTCCCCGTGTAGTGCACCCCATTTATTCTGTCCCCGGGTAGTTGACTCCTCTGATTCTTTCCCTCAGCTAGCACACCCCTCTGATTCTTTCGCCAGGTAGTGCACCCCTCTGATTCAGCCGCCAGGTAGTGCATCCCTCTGATTCTGTCCCTAGGTAGTGCACCCCTCTGATTCTGCGACCAGGTAGTGCACCCCTCTGATTCAGTTACCGGGTAGTGCACCCCTCTGATTCTGTCCCCATGTAGTGCACACCTCTGATTCTGCCAACAGATAGTGCACCCCTCTGATTCTGCCCCCGGGTCGTGCACTCCTCTTATTCTGTCCCTCAGGTAGCGCACCCCTCTTATTCTGTCCACAGGTAATGCACCACTCTGATTCTGCCACCAGGTAGTGCACCCCTCTCATTCTGTCCCTAGGTAGTGCACCCCTCTCATTCTGTCCCTAGGTAGTGCACCCCTCTGATTCTAACCCCGGATAGTGCAACCCTCTGATTCTGTCCCTCAGGTAGCGCATCCCTCTGTTTCTTTCGACACGTAGTGCACCCCTCTGATTCTTCCATCAGGAAGTGTACCCCTCTGATTCTGTCCCTCAGGTAGCGCAACCCTCTGATTCTGTCCACAGGTAGTGCACCCCTCTGAATCTGTCCCCGGGTAGTATACCCCTCTAATTCTGTCCCTCAAGTAGCGCACTCATCTGATTCTTTCACCAGGTAGTGCACCCTTCTGATTCTATCGCCAGGTAGTGCACCCCTCTGAGTCTGTCTCCAGGTAGTGCACACCTCTGATTCTGTCCCCAGGTAGTGCACCCCTTTTATTCTGTATCTCAGTTTGTGCAGCCATCTGATTCTGTCCATCAGGTAGTGCACCCCTCTTATTCTGTCCCCAGGTAGTACACCCCTCTCATTCTGTCCCTAGGTAGTGCACTTCACTGATTCTGTCCTCAGGTAGTGCACCCCTCTGATTCTGTCCTCAGTTAGGTACCCCTCTGATTCTATTCCTCAGTTAGTGCATGCCTCTGATTCTGTCTATCAGGTAGTACACCCCTTTCATTCTGTCCCCAGATAGTGCACCTCTCTCCATCCGACCCGAGGTAGTACACCCCTCTTTTTCTGTCCCCAAGTAGTGCACCCCTCTGATTCTGTCCATAGGTAGTGTACCCCTCTGATTCTGTCCTCAGGTTGTGCACCCCTCTAATTCTGTCCCCGTGTAGGTCACCCCATTGATTCTGTTCCCGGGTAGTGCACTCCTCTGTTTCTGTCCCTCAGGTAGCGCACCCCTATGACTCTTTCGCCAGGTAGTGCACCCCTCTGATTCTGCCACCAGGTAGTGCATCCCTCTGATTGAGAGGTGCTGGCCTGCCCTGTAGCCAGTGTATTGTCTGAACGTGTGTTTAGCATGACTGGGGGCTTTATCACAGACAAGCACAGTCGCCTGTCTACAGCCAAAGTGGACAAGCTGACGTTCATTAAAATGAACCAGGCATGGTTCCCACAGGACTTGTCCGTACCTTGTGCAGAATAGACATATATACCGGTCTCACACAGCCACTGTTATACTCCACCGCACTTTCTATTTGTTTTCTTTTTTTATATTTCCCAACATTTTGGGGTCTATACAAATTCTTAAAAAAACTAAAATACAGCCAAAAACAAAAAACAGTGTTGGCGACTACCTCCTTCACCACCTCTTCCACCCACACCGCCACGTCCACCGCCTCCTCAACCTCCTACTCCATATTGACCTCCTCCTCCTCCTAGTTCAAGATTATTATTTTTACTTTTTATGTATTTTATGTTATTTTAAATCATTTCTCTATCCACTTTTGTTTGCAGGGCAATTGTCTTGTTCTTACCCCATTTTACTTCCTTTTGCAGCTCTCTAGCCCTTTCCATGACTTTTTTAGAGCCATTTTAGTGCCCCAAAGTTTGGGTCCCTATTGACTTCAATGGGGTTCGGGTTCGGGGTCAAGTTCAGGTCCCGAACCCGAACTTTGCGGCGAAGTTCAGCCGAACCCGGCGAACCCGAAATTCCAGGTGTTCGCTCAACCATAGTTGTAGGCTTCTTTACCTCCCTCACAATTGCCCCCTCTGTATTTATCCTGAGTGCCTGAGCCCTTACTGCCACCACCATGACTACAATGTCACAACTACCATCAGAAGCACAGCTATGTGTCTGAGTCTTCAGGTACCCCACATCCACTTGAATCTCCTCCTCATAGCACTGCAAATACTGACAGTTTTCACTTAGCTCATCAACAGGAATGTTATCTGTAGCATCTTCCATAGCACCAGACAAGTTGTTTCTTTTAGCTGAAAAGAAGGCACCCCACTAGGAGGTGGCAACGAAGACACAAATGATGCCAAAGAAAGGCTTATCTTAGGCCTCGAGGAGGAGTAGCAGAAGAAATGGTCTTAACTATGGCTGAAAGGTATGGTTTTAAAGTATGCCTGGTAGCTTCCATATCATTCTGCTGTGACAATGACTAAGCCATCCAGCCTACAATGTTGCCTTCTTTCCCTTAAATAATAGTCTGCTGCCTCATGGAAGTGAAAAAGAACCGTGGCATGCTACTTCTACTGGATAGGAATTCAACCTATCTAAGGCTAGTTTCATGCTGGATCTCTCTGCAGGCTGTTCCTTAAAGCATTGCTGCCCAGCCCCATTAACTATCCACCGTGCACAGCAGTTTTTGTGGACCCAATTCTTGATTTCTTAATTATAGTTAATGGGGACAGACAGAGATGCTTTAGCTTCCAGCAATGTTGGCATGGTGAGAGACTCATTAGGATGTTCCCCAATTTGACAGACACATCCTATAACATTAGTGGCTGAGCTCAGAATGGCATGTCTGCCTAACAGTGTCTGATAGACCAGCCGATATCCTCCCTCCTCCTGACTGTCAGGCTGACCTGCTGGTCAGGGCCCCTTCTGAGTTGATATGATCTTTCATCTTCATCTTTCCTGCCCTATTTCCCTCACTAGTGCATTGATTTTAAATGTAAATTTGTGGGCAGCATATTTTGCACAAATTTTTGAAGCAAATGTTCAAAACTTTGTATTTTTTTTTTAAAGAGAATTTTTGTGAAACTTGTAATGTATGTGATTCTTTTAGAATCAATATGCTCATGTCCACTGACAACTTATTAATTATCTGTGAGAGAGGATATCTGTCCAGAGAGGTTTGATATGGGCTTCATTTACACGTTTCATAACATAAAGCTATTAGGAAATCAGGTAATGTAGAAGGTAAAGGTAATATGAAAACAACAAGAGTATCTTACCTTCCCGTCTACATTCAGTTTCTCTACTTTTTTTTTCAGGCTTACTTATAAGGGTTTAATACATTCCCTGATTTTTCTCTTTGCAATTGATAATATTAACCGGGATCCTGACATTTTACCCAATATTACACTGGGATACCACATATATGATTCATGCTTGGATCGGAGATTGGCTGTAAAGCATGTATTGCATCTTCTGACCGGCCCGGATACTCTGATACCTAATTACTCTTGTACAGGCCATGGCCAGCTGACTGGTATCATTGGAGATCTCTACTCATCTACCACTATTCCTGCAGCACAGATCCTTGGAATATATGGACATCCTCAGGTAATGGAAACTATTTGGATTATATTTGGAGATATGCATAAATGACAACTTAGGAAAAGGGGACTTGTCATTCACAGCAACCAATCACACTGATGATATTATTTTACAAAAGTCCTCTGAAGAATGACAGGAGGAATCTAAATTTTGCTGCCATCGATAGCTACTCAAAATTTCGATTGCACCAGTTTTGATGCATTTTCCCAATGTCTTTTTGTAACTAACAAATTATACTGTAAGAGGAGGGATGAGTGAACCTCTGTCTTAGAAGATCGGGTTTGGGTTATCGCTGAATTGCATCATCGATCCCATGACCATGGACCATAGTGCATTTGTGTTATGGTCCGTGGTCATGGGAGCCATAACGCATTTCAGCAGTAACCCGAATGCTAACTTTTAAAACAGACGAAAAAATCTGTTGAACTTGGTGGTGTTAAATCTTCAAGCTACAGCAATTATTGAGGGTGCTATGCCAAATATATGTACCCAGCCCTGAGCCCAGTGACACTGCCAAATAATTTTTAATCCATCTGTCAGTGAGGTGTGGGTCGGCAGCCATTTTAGCAACTGCAGTGTCCTTGGATTAGTATGTGACCTGCATGTGTTCCAGCCTGCCAGGGGCATCAGTCTAATCCTTTTTTGGTAGCTAAGTGGAGGAAAAATTCCTTTTTTTCTGGCAGGTCAGGTCCCCCTACATTACCTTTTGCATAATTTAGGGGTGACATAGTGCATTTCTGTAGTTGTGGGCAAAAACCTGTATTGTGGTGCCATAGAGCACTTTTGCATACAACGCATACAATTTAGCAGTGACATTCAGCATTCCTGTAGTTTGTTGCAATAAACGCTGGTTTTGTGTCTGAGGCCGACCCTGTATTCTAGTCATTTTAAGTAACCTTTTGAACTCTGCATTTACATAGTTGGTTGCAATTACACAGGTTTTGTGGTAGATAGCACATTTGCGTTATAAGCTGCATTTCTGACAGTCAAATTAAACCTTTAACTTCTGCTGTTACATTGTTGGTTTGAAAAATCTAATTTTGGTTGATAGTGAAATAATTGTATTGAATTTCTCCATTACTCTGTTGTGTGACCTAAAGAAATGTATTCTGTTTATGACCCGGCCCCTGCCTTACTGTTAGAGAACTTAATTGTTGACTTTTGGCAGTTTAATTGACACCTGAGATAAACCATCGGTTAGTTTGGTGGGTGAACGCAAATAATTAGGAGAACATCAAATAAGGGACGTGGACATGGTTGTGTGTGTGTGTTGGTGGAGCTCCTGTTGCTGGGAGAGGTTGTGGCCGTTCAGCGCCAACTACAGGTCCATGTGAAACACCTTCCTTAGTTGCGAGTAGGCGGCAGAACCTGCAGCGTTATTTGGTAGGCCCAAATGCTGATCTACGGATGGTGAGGCCAGAACAAGAACAGGCGATAGTAGATTGGGTGGCTGACAGTGCCTCCAGTTCCTTCACAGTATCTTCCACCCAGTCCTCTGCAGAAAGCTCAGAGTTGGCACCGGCAGCCCATGCCCATCAGTCTTTACCTCAACCCCTTGCAAATCAGCCAAGCAGTCAGAGCCACAAGTCATACAGCAGACTCTTATGCTTTTTGATGACTCTGATGGCAGGTTTTCCCCAGCCCATCCACCTAGCCCTGCCGCAGAAGTGGAAGACATTGAATACACGGATGCCAACCACTTATGTTGCAGGATGAGGACATGGGAAGACCGCCGCAGCACGTCTCTGATGATGACGAAACACAGGTTCCAACTGCTGTGGCTTTCTGCAGTGTGCAGACCAATCAGGAGGACAGGCGTCAAGATTGGGTGGAAGATGATGTGGAGGACGATGAGGTCCTAGACCCCGACTGGACTCAAGGTCAAGCTAGTAACGTGTGCAGTTATGAAGAAGAGGCCATGGTCTCACAGAGGCAAAAGCACAGCAAAAGAGGGAGCAGGGTGCAAAAGCAGAGCGCCGTCCTTGAGACAGTACACCTGCTACTGCCCACCACACCATAGGACCGAGCACACCAAAGCCAGCTCCAAGGAGTTCATTGGCGTGGCAGTTCTTCACACAATGTCCTGACGACAAGACACAAGTGGTTTGAATGCTGTGCCATCAGAGCCTGAAGCATAAACGTTCTAAACCTGAGCACAACCGGCATGACCAGGCATCTACATGCAAAGCACGAACTGCAGTGGAGTAAACACCTTAAAAAAAGCAAGAAAGGTCTCAGGCTCCTCCTGCTTCCTCTACTGCTGATGTCTCTGCCTCTTCCTCCACCTCTGGAGTCACAGTGGCACCTGCCACCCAGCAAACAGAGGATGTGCCACCAACACCACCACCTCCGTCACCATCACCAAGCATCTCCACCATGTCACACACAAGCGTTCAGCTGTCCATCTCCCAAACACTGGAGAGAAGGAGGATATACCCACCTACCCACCCTCGATCCCTGGCCCTGAATGCCAGCATTTCAAAATTACTGACCTTTGAAATTCTGTCATTCCGTTGGAGACGGACTGTTTTAAACAGCTGATGGTGGTGGCTGTCCCACAGTACATCGTTCCCAGCCGCCACTACTTTTACAGATGAGCTGTCTCTTCCCTGCACAACCAAGTGAAGGATAAAATCAAGTGTGCACTGCGCAACGCCATCTGTGGTAAGGTCCACATAACCACAGATACATGGACCAGTAAACACGGGCAGGGATGCTATATCTCTAGTGTTGAGCGAACAGTTAGAAAATCGTTCGGGTCCGTACCGAATTTTGGGGTGTCCGTGACACGGAACCGAACCCGGACATTTTCAAAAAAGTTCGGGTTCGGGTCCGGTGTTCGTCGATTACTTCCCGCTTTCTGAAGGGCTGCACAGCAGCCAATCAGCTAGCGTTTTACTTCTTGCCCTAAGAGCCCATCACAGCCATGCCTACTAATGGCATGGCTGTGATTGGCCAAGTGCAGCATGTGACCCAGCCTCTATTTAAGCTGGAGTCATGTAGCGCCGCACGTCACACTGCTCTGACTAGTGTAGGGAGAGGATGCAGCTTCTGTGAGGGCGAGATAGGCAGGGATAAAGAAGTGATTGAATGATCTACCTTTCTACACCTGTGCATCAGAACAACTCAGCTGAGCGGTTCACTGAAAGTCACTATTTTGTTGAGACTGGCCAGAGCGATTTTTACTGGCACATGTAACTGGGCTGACCGGCGGTGGCAATTTTGGGACTTGTGGTGCGCCAGCACAAGCTGCCACAGAGTCTAAACCAAAGCTTCAAAGAAGTTAAAAATCTACACCTGTGAATCAGAACAACAGCGATTCAGCTGCTTAGTCAAAGTCAATTTTTTTTCTGGCTGGGCAGACCGTTTTCTGGCACATGTTACTGGGCTGATAGGCGGGGGCCATTTTGGGACTTGTGGTGCTACAGCAAAAGCTGCCACAACGTCCATTAATCTCATGTAATAGTCGATTTTTTTCATAGATACACTACATCAGGGGTTTGGCTGTGCTTGTGTCACCCATACTAACTGCAAAGATATTTAATATATCAGTGGTGAAACTGAAAGTAACCCACTTGGATAGCAAATCCCATGAATGTGCTGTTCCAGCTAGGCTAGCCAGTGCCACTACAGCCAAGTCCAATACTGTCAGCCAGAATTTTTTATTTTTTTTATGTGCCAGAAATATAAATTAGAAAAAGCTTTCACCGTAATAATAAAATTATTCTGGTGTTAGACCAGAAGAAGCACTCCTGTTGCAATTAATACTGTAAAAAGGCTTAGGCAATATTTCTCCCAGTGTGGGAAATTTATCTAGCAAAACTAGCATTTTAAAAATTCCGGTGTTCTGAAATACCAGCAGTCCTCTTGTAATTAATACCGCCAAAAGGCATTATATCGTCCAGTGTTGTAATTTTGGTGAAAAAAAGGCCAATTTAATCAATCTGGTGTTTGTTAGACCAGAAAAACTAGGCCTCACGTTTTCACTCCTCTAAAAAGGAATTATATTTCCCGTGTGGGAATCTATGTACCAAAACTAGCATTATAAAAAATCTGGTGTCCAATTAGCAGCAGTGTTCTTGTAATTAATACCGCCAAAAGGCATTATATCGTCCAGTGTTGTAATTTTGGTGAAAAAAGGCCAATTTAATCAATCTGGTGTTTGTTAGACCAGAAAAACTAGGCCTCACGTTTTCACTCCTCTAAAAGGAATTATATTTCCCGTGTGGGGATCTATGTACCAAAACTAGCATTATAAAAATCTGGTGTCCAATTAGCAGCAGTGTTCTTGTAATTAATACCGGAAAAAGGAATTATATCTTCCAGTTTGGGAATTTTGGGGCTAAAAAATAATATATTTTATTGTGGTGCGAGTTGAATCGCAACAATGAGGAAACATTCTATTAAGGGACGAGGACGCGGTCGTGGTGGTGTCCGTGGAGCCTCTGTTGCTGGCAGAGGACGTGGCCGTTCGGCCTCAGGCGCACAAAGTAGTGAAACAACTCCCTCAAGTAGCCGGCAGAATTTACAGCGATATTTGGTGGGGCCCAATGGCGTTCTAAGGATGGTAAGGCCTGAGCAGGTACAGGCATTAGTCGATTGGGTGGCCGACAGTGCTTCCAGCACGTTCACCACATTGTCTTCCGCCCAGTCTTCTGCGGAAAGCGCACAGGTGGCATCTGAAAACCAAGCCCATCAGTCTGTCACATCACCCCCATGCATATCAGGGAAACTGGCTGAGCCTCCAAGTTATGCAGCAGTCTCTTCTTCTGTTTGAAGACTCTGCTCCCACGGTTTTCAGGGGCGTCCACCTATCCCTTCCCCAGCGGTGGAAGACATTCCATGCACTGACGCACAACCACTTATGTATCCAGATGATGAGGACATGGGAATACCACCACAGCAGAGTGACCGAGTGTCTGATGATGACGAAACACAGGTGCCTACTGCCGCGTCTTATTGCAGTGTGCAGACTGAACAGGAGGAGGTGAGGGAGGAAGACTGGGTGGAAGACGATGCAGAGGACGATGAGGTCTTAGACCCACATGGACTGAAGGTCGTGCCGCTGACTTAAATAGTTCAGAGGAAGAGGCAGTGGTGAGACCGAGACAACAGCGAAGCCAAAAGGGAGCAGGGGGCAAAAGCAGAACAGCCGCCGTCCAGAGAGTTCGCCTGCTATTGGCCAGCGCCAACAGGGACCCAGCACCCCAAAGGCATCTTCAAGGAGTTCCCTGGCATGGCACTTCTTCAAACAATGTGCTGAGGACAAGACCAGAGTGGTTTGCACGCTGTGCCATCAGACCCTGAGGCGAGGCATTAACGTTCTTAACCTGAGCACAACCTGCATGACCAGGCATCTACATGCAAAGCATGAACTGCAGTGGAGTAAACACCTTAAAAACAAGGAACCCGCTCAGGCTCCCCTGCTCCCTCTACCGCTGCTGCCTCGGCTTCCGCCTCGAGAGGAATGTTGCCACCTGCCGAGCAGCAAACAGAGGATGTGCCACCGACACCACCACCGCCACCGCCACCGTCACCTAGCGTCTCCACTATTTCACACAGCAGCGTTCAGCTCTCCATCTCTCAAACCTTTGAGAGGAAGCGCAAATTCCCACCTAGTCACCCTCGAGTCCTTGGCCTGAATGCCAGCATTTCTAAACTACTGGCCTTTGAAATGCTGTCATTCCGGCTGGTGGACACAGACAGCTTCAAACAGCTGATGGCCATGGCTGTCCCCCAGTACGTGGTTCCCAGCCGCCACTACTTCTCCAAGACAGCCGTGCCTTCCCTGCACATGCAAGTGTCCGATAAAATCAAGTGTGCACTGCGCAACGCCATTTGTGGCAAGGTCCACCTAACCACAGATACGTGGACCAGTAAGCACGGCCAGGGACGCTATATCTCCCTAACTGCACACTGGGTAAATGTAGTGGCGGCTGGGCCCCAGGCGGAGTTCCTTGGCGCACGTCCTTCCGCCGCCAAGGATCACAGGGCATCATTCTTTGCCTCCTGTAGCCTCCTCCTCCTACTCGGCTTCCTCCTCCTCCTCCTCTGCTTCCACCAGCTCATCCAGTCAGCCACACACCTTCACCACCAACTTCAGCACAGCCTGGGGTAAACGTCAGCAGGCCATTCTGAAACTCATATGTTTGGGGGACAGGCCCCACACCGCGCAGGAGTTGTGGCGGGGTATTGAACAACAGACCGACCAGTGGTTGCTGCCGGTGGGCCTCAAGCCCGGCCTGGTGGTGTGCGATAATGGGCGAAATCTCGTGGCAGCTCTGGGACTAGCCGGTTTGACGCACATCCCTTGCCTGGCGCATGTGCTGAATTTGGTGCTGTGAAAACTTCTCTCCTCTGTCTGGGTGCTGGTCCAAAATACATGAGAGTGGCCTTCTCCGGTGGTGGTTGATATGAAGCATGATTCCTTGCTGTGGGACCTGTATCCTCTGTCTGGGTGCTGGTCCAAAATACATGAGAGTGGCCTTCTCCGGTGGTGGTTGATATGAAGCATGATTCCTTGCTGTGGGACCTGTATCCTCTGTCTGGGTGCTGGTCCCAAATAAATGAGAGTGGCCTTCTCCAGTGGTGGATGATATGACGCATGATTCCTTGCTGTGGGACCTGTATCCTCTGTCTGGGTGCTGGTCCAAAATAAATGAGAGTGGCCTTCTCCGGTGGTGAGTTGATATGACGCATGATTCCTTGCTGTGGGACCTGTATCCTCTGTCTGGGTGCTGGGCAGAAATACATGAGAGTGGCCTTCTCATTGGTGGTTGATATGACGCATGATTCCTTGATGTGGGACCTCTCTCCTCTGTCTGGGTGCTGGTCCAAAATAAATGAGAGTGGCCTTCTCCGGTGGTGGTTGATATGACGCCTTATTCCTTGCTGTGGGACCTGTATCCTCTGTCTGGGTGCTGGTCCAAAATACATAGAGTGGCCTTCTCCGGTGGTGGTTGATATGACGCCTTATTCCTTGCTGTGGGACCTGTATCCTCTGTCTGGGTGCTGGTCCAAAATACATGAGAGTGGCCTTCTCCGGTGGTGGTTGATATGAAGCATGATTCCTTGCTGTGGGACCGGTATCCTCTGTCTGGGTGCTGGGCCGAAATAAATGAGAGTGGCCTTCTCCAGTGGGGGTTGATATGACGCCTTATTCCTTGATGTGGGACCTCTCTCCTCTGTCTGAGTGCTGGTCCAAAATACATGAGAGTGGCCTTCTCCGGTGGTGGTTGATATGACGCATGATTCCTTGGTGTGGGACCTGTATCCTCTGTCTGGGTGCTGGGCCGAAATAAATGAGAGTGGCCTTCTCCAGTGGTGGTTGATATGAGGCATGATTCCTTACTGTGGGACCTGTTTCCTCTGTCTGGGTGCTGGTCCAAAATAACTGAAAGTGGCCTTCTCCGATGGGGGTTGATATGACGCATGATTCCTTGATGTGGGACCTCTCTCCTCTGTCTGGGTGCTGGTCTCAAATAAATGAGAGTGGCCTTCTCCGGTGGTGGTTGATATGAAGCATGATTCCTTGCTGTGGGACCTGTATCCTTTGTCTGGGTGCTGGTCCCAAATAAATGAGAGTGGCCTTCTACAGTGGTGGATGATATGACGCATGATTCCTTGCTGTGGGACCTCTCTCCAATTGATATTGGTTAATTTTTATTTATTTTAGTTTATTTTAAATCATTTCCCTATCTACATTTGTTTGCAGGGGATTTACCTACATTTTGCTGCCTTTTGCAGCCCTCTAGCCCTTTCCGGGAGTCTTTTACAGGCTTTTTAGTGCCCAAAAGTTCGGGTCCCCATTGACTTCTATGGGGTTCGGGTTCGGGATGAAGTTCGGGTTGAGTTCGGATCACGAACCAGGACATTTCCCGGAAGTTCGGCCGAACCTCTCGAACCCGAACATCCAGGTGTTCGCTCATCTCTATATATCTCCCTAACTGCACACTGGGTAAATGTAGTGGCAGCTGGGCCCGAGGCAGATAGCGGTTTGGCGCATGTCCTTTAACCACCGAGGATCGCAGGGCATTATTCTTTGCCTCCTGTTGCTTCCTACTCCGCATCCTCCTTCTCCTCTTCTACCACATCCTCATCCGGTCAGAGAAAACTTTACCACAAACTTCAGCACGACCAGGGGTAAACGTCAGCAGGCAGTTTTAAAACTCATGTGGTTGGGGGACAAACCCCACAAAGCACATGAGCTTTGGAGGGGCATAGAAGAACAGACTGTGAGCCTCAAGCCTGGCCTGGTGGTGTGCGATAATGGGCAAAATCTCGTTGCAGCTCTAGGACTAGCCGGTTTGACGCACATCCCTTGCCTGGCGCATGTGCTGAATCTGGTGGTGCAGAAGTTGCTTAAAAACTACCCAGACATGTTAGAGCTGCTGCAGAAAGTGCGGTTAGTTTGTGCATGTTTTCGGCGTTCTCACCCTGCTGCTACTTTCCTGTCTGCACGGCAGCGGACTTCGGCATTCCCGCTCACCATTTCATATGCGACATGCCCACCATGTGGAACTCCACCTTGCATATGCTGGAGAGACTGTGTGAGCAGCAGCAGGCCATAGTGGAGTTTCAGCTGCAGCACGCATGGGTCAGTCGCTTTGCCGAACAGCACCACTTTACCACCAATGACTGGGCATCCATGACGAACCTGTGTGCCTTGTCCGTTCTTAGCATTACAATACCACTTCTATGTCTCCTTAAAAAAACACTTATGGCGATGATGGAAGAGGAGGTGGCCCAAGAGGAAGAGGGGGCATTTCACAGGGATTCAGGCTGGTCATTCATAAGTGGCTCAGAGGTTGGGTTCCTGCACCAGCAGTGGCCAGGTACACATGTGGCCAGTCAGGGCACAGTTCTGGAGGATGAGGTAGAGGAGAAGGAGGAGGAACCGGGTTCACAGCAGGGTGGCACCCAACTCAGCTCTTGGCCATTACTGGAGCGTTGCTGGTGGGATACGGAGGACACAGAAGATACACCACCTACAGAGGACAGCTTATCCTTACTTCTAGGCAGACTGGCACACATGAGCGCCTACATGCTGCAGTGCCTGCGCAACGATAGCAGAGTTGCCCACATTTTAACTTGTGCTGATTACTGGGTGGCCACCCTGCTGGATCCCCGGTACAAAGACAACGTGCCCTCCTTAATTTCTGAACTGGAGCATGATAGGAAGATGCGCGACTACAAGAGCACACTGGTAGATGCACTCCTGAGGGCTTTCCCAACTTACATCGGGAGACAAGTGGAAGCACAAGGCGAAGGTAGAGGAGGAGGAGGAAGAGTTCGCCAATGCAGCTGGGTCATGGCCAGCACCTCAGAAGGCAGGGTTAGCATGGATGACATGTGGAAAAGCTTTGTCACCACACCACAGCAACCGGCACCACCAGCTGATATGGAACGTCTTAGCAGGAGGCAGCACTTGAACAATATGGTGGAACAGTATGTGTGCACACACCTACACCTACTGACTGATGGTTCTGCCCCATTCAACTTCTGGGTCTCCAAATTGTCCACATGGCCTGAGCTTGCCATTTATACCTTGGAGGTGCTGGCCTGCCCTGCAGCCAGTGTATTGTCTACGTGGACAAGCTCACGTTCATTAAAATGAACAAGGCATGGATCCCACAGGACTTGTCTGTACCTTGAGCAGAATAGACACTTATACCCGCCTCAACCATCATTCTTGTACTCAAGTGCACTTATTCTTTGATTTTTCTTTTTTATTTGTCCCATTTTTTTGGGGGATACCTCAATTTAAAAAAAGAAAAAAAACACATTGTTGGCTACCTCATCCTCCTCCATCGCCTTCCACCTACAACACCACAATTACCGCCTCCTCAACCTCCGACTCCACATCCACCTCCTCCTCTGAGTTGCAGTTTATAATTTTTATTTATTTTACTTTAAGTAATTTCCCTATCCACATTTGTTTGCAGAGCACTTACTCACATTGTGCTGCCTTTTGCAGCCCTCTAGCCCTTTCCAGGACATTTTTTACAGCCATTTTAGTGCCCAAATGTTCGGGTCCCCATTGACTTCAATGGGGTTCGGTGTTAAGTTCGTATGCCAAACACAAACTTTTTGTGAATTTCGAACCTCCAGGTGTCCGCTTAACTCAAGTCTTGGACCATATCTACAATTAGCCAATTGAGTATATTACTGGGTGTATTAACAGCCCCAGCACCACAGATATCAGCTCCTTTCTCTTTTGTATATGCAGGGCTAAAAATCCCATTTAGTAACTCTGCCTTTTCCTTATCTTCAGTGACTACCCCCCCCCCCTTTACCATTATTTGGAGGACCTACCTGCTTAGACCTTGGTTTCTTAGCATTTTTATATTTAACAAATTTTTTGCTCTCTTTTGCTACCTGCTGTTCATTTTGTATTTTTGCTAATTGTATCTCCTTTTTACAGATTTTATTAAGCCCTTTGTAGTCTTCAAACACTACAGCTGACCCCTCAGATTTGTATTTTTAAAAAACCCTTATTTTTTGTCTTTTATTGTCCTTTTTACAGCAGCTGTCACCCATGGGGGGTTTAATTTTAGCTGTTTATACTAATATATCTTTCTGCAATTACACAATGCGAATTTTGGGCTCTCCCATTTATAATTGTATTATTATGTGATAGTAGCTGCTCCAGTCTATGCCTTAAAATGCTGCCCTCAACGCAGGGAACCAATTGACTTCCTTCCTTGTCAAACCACCTAACTATCTAACTTACTACCTGAACACAGCCGAAAGTATATACAAGTGAAACTCGAAAAATTAGAATATTGTGCAAAGTTCATTTATTTCAGTAATGCAACATAAAAGGTGAAACTAATATATAAGAGACTCATTACATGAAAAGCGAGATATTTCAAGCCTTTATTTGTTATAATTTGGATGAATATGGCTTACAGCTCATGAAACCCGAAAGTCACAATTTTGAGGTGCCGTTGCTTAGGTGGTATGGATTAATTAGCTGACTAGAGTGTGACACTTTGAGCCTAGAATATTGAACCTTTTCAAAAAATTTAAATTTTAAGCTGCATTCATGCAATTCCTTTTAATTTGCCTTACTGAATTAAATGGACTTTTACACGATATTCATGTTTTTGAGTTTCACCTGTATACACCTGGTGCCAGCACCACCTACAGGCAAATTGATGTAAATACCTTAGAACAGCCTGTTAAAGGGAAATACAGCTTGATAACAAATACATTTGATATAAATAGATAACAGGTTAAAGTGTCCCCTTTTCACACACAGTGGGACACTGCTACTTGGTCAAGCAAGAATGCAGTACTTGTGATCCCCAGGTTCTCTGACAATTCCAGGGGGTGAGTTGTGAAGTCAGGGTAACACCTGTAGGTGGATGTCTGGCTGATAGCCCTATGTCATGCACACTCCATCTTTTGGTTTGTGTAGACTCTATTTGCCCCCCTAGACTTGGGATGTGATGTCCAATTTCACTTACATTACAGAATGGATCATTATCTGCCATTTTTCTAATTAAATTTTGACCTCTTGCCATCACTCCAGTTCATTGTTGTTCTCCAAGCCACCAGGACACACAACACTGACCACTTCTAACATCTCAGCCTAGCCGACATCTCAGTCTGTTTATCCTTCGTGGTGTTGCAATTTCAATGTTGAGGAGTGTGACAACCACCCGCCAATCCCCTCGTACTATGCCACAGTTGCCATACAGGTCTCGTCCAGTAAAGACTTCTGGAGGCGAATCCACTGTCTGCACAGTAGACGTTTAAGATTGGTTGGTGTGCCCATATATGACACAATCGCGATTGTGTGTACAATCGGTAAAATAAAATTATTGATTTCTCGCTGGAAATCTAATTAATTTGCTGCCACCACATTTCGTATTGAATTGGGGCGAAGAGACCCCAGCTAGCAATTCCTAAAGGGGAGAAACGGTTATTTGCAACCTAGATAACCAATCAACAATTTATAAAAATCGGACAATGCGGTAGTATGTCTCTTCTGAGGACAGAGCTCTTAGCATAGACCAGATAATCAGGTAACAAGGGCTAAACTGGAACAATGAAATTGTTAGTTTTATTATAAAACCTATACACAGAAATATACATTAAAACTGACAGATAAATATACCTGCCAGTCGAAAAGATTGGTTGGATAGAAATAAGTAAAAGATGAAAGGGAATTGAATGTCTGTAAGTTCAGAATTACCGTGGTGAAGTTCAGTAAAAGATAAAGTCTTTGCAAGGAATAACCCAAGATAGTGGGGTGCCCATGTCCAGCGGGCGGTTGTGAGGTTAGTCGACTTCATATGGTAGATGAAGGACCAGGGCTGAGTGTGTGACTGTGTTATACCCACTTTGTAGCTGGGAGTGGCTGTGACACGCACAAGTCCAGCTTTGGGTAATTGGAACAGGAGTTCTTGCCCCAGAGAGAGAAAATCTGTCAGAATCTTTGCTTTGCCAGTTTCTCTGTACCCGTAGGTCAAATTAGGAATTAGAGTTCATATTTATAATCAGTAGAACTTTACAAATCATCAGATACCAAACATGACTGGAAAACCAAACAGTGTGCCTGAGAACCTTTATATCTCCAATTTGCTTGCGGGTTTCCTGGAAGTTGCGTTAGAATAACCGAAACAATATCTTAAGAGATTGTTAATTTAGTATTTTCCTTACCTATGAAATATGAAGGAAATATAGGAAAAGTATGAAGTCTATGGACTGGAGGTGACTGTAAGGTCACCTTCCTTCTTGTTCCACCCAGCTGCATGATAAGAATCTGTCATTCTTTCTAAAAGTGTTTGACCTGGTTTAAGGGTGTCAAGACCTTTGCTGTGCTGGACCATTCAGACTAGAGAGAGGGAACTTTTATGGGATTTTGTCACGATAATATCAGATTAATGGATGTATAACCCAGCATGGAGTCAGGAAGAATCTTTGGCAAGGATTTGCTAATTTTACCTCTGATCTGTGAGCTATGCTCAAAAGGTAAATTAACTTCTGGGTTGAAAGTTTTAACTCTTGGGGTGAATGAGAGGGCTTTTGTGATTTTTGTAATTTTAAAACAGGATGCATTCGCGATTTCATCGGATTGCCTAGATAGCGAAGCATCACAAGGAGTGTACAGGTGAAACTCGAAAATTAGAATATCGTGCAAAAGTCCATTTATTTTAGTAAGGCAAATTAAAAGGAATTAAAAGGCTTAATATTTGAATTTTGTGAAAAGGTTCAATATTCTAGGCTCAAAGTGTCACCATCTAGTCAGCTAATTAATCCATACACCCTAAGCAAAAGGTACCTCAAAATTGTGACTTTCAGGTTTCATGAGCTGTAAGCCATAATCATCCAAATTATAACAAATAAAGGCTTGAAATATCTCACTTTTCATGTATTGAGTCTCTCATATATTAGTTTCACCTTTTATTTTGCATCACTGAAATAAATGAACTTTGTCCTCCTGTGTCCTGCAGATCAGCTATGGAGCCACCGACCACTCATTATCCGATAGACTCCTCTATCCACATGTCTTCAGAACTGTCCAGAATGACCACATCCACAATATGGTCGTCACCAAACTGTTGGAGCACTTTGGCTGGACCTGGGTTGGGATTTTAGTTTCGGATGATGATACCGGAGAGAATGAACTGCAAATACTGACAAAGTACATGAGAGAACACGGGATCTGTGCCGCCTTCACCATAAAATTTACTGAGCAGAATGTCCAGAACAATGAGAGGATTTTACAAGTTTTAAAGATTCCACAAATTAATATCATTATAATGTGTGGGACCTTCTCTATGAATGGAGTTCAATTACTAGTGTACCATTCATCTGTAATTTTAGACAAAATCCTTATCCTTCCACCATCCTGGGCTTCAACTTCCGTCATTTCAGAACATCAGTACCCAGAACTGAATGGAAGTCTAGCAGTTGAATTTTCATCACAAACTTTTCCAGGAGAGGAAGATTTGGTGAGAAATTTCAGGAAACTCCCCAATATATACCATGATGAGCTTATGTGGAGAATATTAGATATAGCAGGAACTGGAGATAAAGATTCCTTCATTTCATATAATTACACTGATATAAATGAGAATGACACTATTACATATACTATGCCAAGTATGAGGAATTACCTCTCGTCAGGGGTCTCTCCACAACTGTATTATGCAGTAGAAGTCCTGGCAAAAGCTCTACATGAAATGTTCTCATTTATAAAAGACCAATATGGAGAAGACTCAATACCCAGAGTCAGACATTACACACGGAGGTTACAGCGCTACATACAAGGGATGAAGAATCCACTGGATCCAATGAAACCTTCATATTACTTTAATGAAGAGGGGGAAGCTGTACATCCATATGAGATAATAAACTGGATAATTATAAATAAGACCACACATGATGACGTACGTAAGGTGGAAATAGGAAACTTTACACCATGGGCCGTCAGTGGAGAACAGCTTCACATAAACACCCAGTCAATAACATGGAAACAGACAAAGGAGGTAAGAAGTGTAATATTATGTATGTGATTATGGACTGTGCACCCTCATCATTGTATGGATGGCAGAATAGTGGGTGTAGCATTTGCATCGTGCCGCCCCCCGGGGGACGATCGGGTCCTGGTGTTCACAAATGCTGAGTGGTATGTTGTGGCCCTAATAGCTTGTGTCACTGTGCTCCTACCTGGATACTGTCGCTCCTAGGGGATAGGCTCCATAGCAACAAAGGAGTTGTAGTTGGTGGAGTAAGAGTCCAGACTTGGTAAAATTCAATAGTTTTGCTTGAATAAACTTGTATCATCCAAACAATACTTGATCCTTCTCTTGGCTCCAGCAGTCTTAGGCTACTTTCACACTGCCTGCCGTTTTTGGGTCCACTTGTGAGATCCGGTTCAGGTCTCTCACAAGCGGTCCAAAATGGATCAGTTTTGTCCCAATGCATTCTAAATAGATAAGGATCTGCTCAGAATTCATCAGTTTGGCTGCGTTCCACCTCCATTACGCTCTCGATGCGGACACCAAAACGCTGCTTGCAGCATTTTGGTGTCCATATGATGAAACTGAGCCAAACGGATGAGTTTTCACTGACACAATATGATACAATTAAAAAACAGATCAGTCCCCCATTGACTTTCAATGGTGTTCAAGACGGATCAGTTTTGACTTTGTTAAAGATAATACAAACTGATCCATTCTGAACGGATGCATGCAGTTGTATTATCGGTGCAGATACATGACGGATCTGCTCCAGACGCAGGTGTGAAAGTAGCCTAAGGGTAAACTGTCCGGTAAACATGATTACTTGGCTTTCTCTCTCTGCTGCTGTGCTAATCTCTGGCTTCAGTCTGGTTACTGGACCTTGTAGCAGTTCTGGTACCGTTGAGTGGGGTGCCTTTGGCTGTTGACCCCCTAGTATTACTCTGTCTACCAACTACAAGGGGTAATGGTGCTTTACAAGCTGCTTCCCCTGGAAGATTCCTGCTGCAGGAGATGGGAACACTCCCGTCCATGCCCCAGCTCTGGTCCCTTTAGAACTCACAACAAACTGTATCTTCCTGGAACCCTTCCATTGGTAGGAAGCAGGACTAGCCCACTTCTGCCCCCAAAAAAGGGGAGAATGTAATGGGCAGTTCCATTCTATCTAAAGGTACTCTCTGCCAGATACACTGCCACCTGCTGGTGAGCCAGGCACAGTACATGAACATAACAGATCTTGCTGCTGAAGGTACAGTTGGTGGTGCAAACCTATACAATGGCGGCAAACATGCTAGCAGTAGGAATGTAGGAGTGGTAGTGTCCCTGTTGTTACAAACTTCACAATCATTTGTCCACCAAACAAATCTGAAGCTTTTGGCATTTGCTTCGGACGCCCAGCACCATTTTACTGTTACCATTGGCAGGGAAAACCACAAGAGAATAAGAAGATTACATGACACTGGGAGTAAGTGGGGGGAGGGGCTGAAAGACAACCTCATCAGCCAATCAGGGGGGAGTAGGTAGGGAGATGCCCTGTGGCATAACTAGAACTGACTGCTGAGCCCCACAGCAAATTTTTGAAAAGGCTTCTCACAACCCCCCAAAGAGGACCTTTCACCCTCCTGACATGTGTGTTTAATAGCTTTATACATTCCTCATATAGTAACAATCCTGGAGCATCTGTTCTTATATCTTTATGTTGTGCCATTCCTGTGTTATTTTTTCTACAAGTTATGAATGAATTGCTAGCAGTCTGCAGTAAGGGTACTGAGAGGTGGTAACCAATTGGGCGGTGTCTCTGCACAGTTTGATTCTATCCACTCATTGCTGCCATTGTCAGTCTGTGCAGGTACACCCCCCCCCCCCCCAACTGGTTACCACCCCTCTGTACCCTTACTGCAGACTGCTAGTAGCTTTCCTTTTGTTTTGGAAAGGAGAATGGCTTTCATGCCTCTTAGTAAAAACACAAGCTCAGCAATACAGAAAAAAAATCTTATTATGAAAAATCACTGATTGAACAGTTTTTCGGACTGACACTAAAGACTGTGTATAAAATGAACATTTATGTACTGGAAATGTTAATTTCTGATAGTCCATAGGCAGCACATCATGAATGAGGGTAAATCCCCTCAGATACAACTAGACAGAGACAGATTAATAAGCAGTTATGATAAATGAGTCAATCAACCAACCAACCACCCGGGACCGGATTAATCTGAGCAGGAGGAGGGAGCCAGTGTATTTTTTTATAAATAAATATTTAATTTAGTAAAGGGGGAAATTCGTGTTGCCTACGACCTACAGGAAATGAAAACTTCAGATAAATAAATTTTTATTTTCCTAGACGTCCTGGACAGCACAAGAATGAATGGGACCTACAAAGCAGTGTTAAGTGTGTGGCACAAAAGACTGCGTCCAAATATTTTTGGTAAATAGAGGCCAATGCAGTGAGAATGTCGATAATTCTTCATCAAGTGTGAAAACATTGACCCTGTGGCAGAGTTGCAAATTTGCTTCCATTGGTACGTGTCCAGGTTTAGTCCATGTTCCTCCACAGTAGTGGCATCACTTGCTCTCTGACAGAAAAACGCTTTGTGCAGCCTAAAAACCAGTGAGCAATTAACTAGCAGAAGTTGAATGTTTCACAGCTGAAGATCGATCACTTCATTAGATGCTGACTTTTCCCTGCCTAATCTCGCCCCCACAGCAGCTGCGTCCTCTCCCTACACTAATCAGAGCAGTGTGACGTGCGGCACTACGTGGCTCCAGCTTAAATAGAGGTTGGGTCACATGCTGCACTTGGCCAATCACAGCCATGCCATTAGTAGGCATGGCTGTGATGGCTTCTTAGGGCAAGAAGTAAAAGGCTAGCTGATTGGCTGCTGTGCAGCCCTTCAGAAAGCGGGAAGAAATCGCCGAACAACGGACCCGAACCCGAACTTTTTTGAAAATATACGAACTATGCTCGAACTGTTCGCTCAACACTAATCATCAGCATCTGATCGACAGGAGTCTGACAACCGGGACCCCCGTCAATCAGCTGTTTGAAAAGGCAGCGGCGCTGGCAGTAGCACCTCGGCCCTCTCGCTGTTTACCGCAGGCGCAGTGACGTCACGACTAATATCACTGGCCTTGGCGTGGATAAGCTCTGTTCACTTGAATGAAGCTTAGCCCGGCCCAGGCCAGTAATATTAGTCGTGACGTCACTGCGCCTGCGGTAAACAGTGAGAAGGCCGAGGCGCTACTGCCAGTGCCGCTGCCTTCTCAAACAGCTGATCGGCGGGGGTCCCGGGTGTCGGACCCCTGCTGATCAGATGCTGATGATCTATCCAGAGCATAGATCATCAGTTTAAATAAACTGCAGAACCTCTTTAATATGGCAGATCATATGGGTTGGGCATTGTGATGTCACATGGGGGGGCGGCAAACTTTTCTTTTGCCTAGGCCGGCAAAAATCCTTGCACCAGCCCTGCATCTTCCTCATCACCCTCTTACTCCTCCGGCTGCTCCTCCTTTCCTGTCACTGCAGTTGAAAAGCCACTCATTCCGCTACATATTGCCTGTGCTCCAATGTCCTCCTCTCCCTCCTCCTGCTCTTCCAGTTCAGCCACCACATGGCTCATGAGGCCGTGAGATCTAGGCGCCATATCTCCAGTCCCCTGAAAAGCCAGATTCACCAGCATCTTTTCCAGGACACGACGCAGGTGGATGACGGCATTCATCCCATAGTCCTGGCGACTGACCAATAACATGGCCACCTCAAAGGGCCTGAGCTAACGGCAGGTGTCATGCATGAGCTGCCACTGGCTGACATCGAAGTGAAACAGTGGAGTACTCCTGTCTGCTTGGATCATCAAGAAATCGTTGATGGCTTTTTTCTGTTCATACAGTTGGTCCAACATATACAGGGTGGAATTCCAAGGGGTGGAAACGTCGTATATCAGCCTCTGTTGGGGGATGCCGTTCTGCCGCTGCAGCTAAAGGAGTGTGTGTTTGGCAGTGTACGAGTGGCTGAAATGCATGCAACGTTTCCTGGCCATTTTTAGAATGTCTTGCAGATGGGTGGAAGACTACAGGAACCGCTTGCCAACCAGATTAAACACATGTGCCATGCAGGGCGCATGGCTCAGCCCTCCTCGAGGCAGTACAGACACCATGTTCTTTCCGTTGTCGGTCACCATGGTTCCGATTTTCAGTTTTATCGGAGAAAACCAGTCGATTTCTTACTGAAGGACACAGAGCAGCACCTCCCTGTGTGACTCCATTCGCCCAGGCAAACCAGGTGCAGAATCAGGTGCAGACCGCCGTGCCCTGCACATATGATGCGCTGGAGGGGTACTGTGACTTCTCCGTGTAGTGGAGGCTAAGGACATGGTGAAGGATGAGGAAGCAGAGGTGGACATTGTCGCAGGACCAACGGCGTGACAACATGGAGGCCGAAGTAGAGTGACCTGGCCAAGTTGCTGGTGTGGCTGTGCAGTAACCACATTCACCCATAGGGCTATAATGGACAAGTATTGTCACTGACTTTGGCAGACACGGACAGGCTCAAGGGCTGGCCCACCTTCTGTTTTACATGTTTTTGCAGGGCTGGTACTGCCTTTTGGGTAAAGAAATGACGGCTTGGGACTCTCCACCTCGGCACAGCAGAAGCCATCAGTTCTCTGAAACTTGCAGAGTCCACAACTTTGAAAGGGAGGGAGTGCAGCACCAGCAACTTGGCCAGGAGCGCGTTCAGCTTCTGCGCCGTTGGATTCGTGTATGCATGCTGCTGTCTCTTGGCAATCGCTTCAGTGATTGATTGCTGGTGAAATAACTGAAGAGGAGTAAAAGGAGGAGGAGCAGGAGCATCAATACCAGCAGATGATGGGACAGAGGGAAAGCTCCCTTCGGCTGAGCAGGCGGAGCCTAGACTTCCTGCAATGGGGTGTGTGCCACTGGGTTATGCCACTGTTGCTGAGGCAGACTGGACCACCACATCAGAGACATGATTGTTCCAGGCCACTTTATGGTGTTGCTGCATATGTTGCAGCCGGGCAGTGGTGCCAAACTTGGCCCCCTAGCCACGCTTCTCCTTCTGCCCACAGATTCGACATGTGGCCATGTTCACCACCTCCGGCGTCTGGCGTCTTGACAAAAAACTGCCACGCCGCCGAGTAGCTGATTCCCCCCCCCCCAACACTCCGCACCGACTGACTGCTAGTGCGGCTGCTTGATTGAACCCGTGCACCACTCCTTTCCGGGCAGCTAGGCTGCTACGAAGCAGGTTGTCTACCCCGGGCCCGTTTGGCTCCCGAGCTCCTACTGCTGCTACCCTGCTGACTCCCAGCCATGCTACCACATCTCTGGCTCGGCCGCTGCATCGTGGGCAAGCTGCCACCCTCTTCTCCTGATGGTGATGAAGCCCCTTCTTCATCCGGCTCCCAAGTGCGATCGGCTTCATCATCATCAAGTTGTGTCTACAAGTCACTGGTGTCCTCCTCAATGCTCTCTTTGTTAGGAGCCTGACCGCTTTCTACACCACCTCCCACGCCACTCTCCTCATCATTACTTGCCCGCCTAACAGAGGAAGCAGCAGATGTCTTCTCCAAATCTTGGCTAGGCAGTAGCTGCTGACTGTCCTCGAATAGCTCGTCCTCGCTGACTGGTAGAGCTGAGCCCACATCAGATAGCTCTAGCTGAGGGAATAGCAAAGGATAGAGACAGTTTGAGGACAGGTGAGGGCACAGGGTCTGCTCCAGGGACATGCCAACTAAGGGTTGTGTCTGACGAACCCACTGACTGTTGGCTGGTCGGTGTCCGTGGTCACTTGGGATGAATTGGATGACTGAGTTAACCAATCAATAACCACTGGGTTGCTGGTCAAGACACCACCAGTAGATTAAACCAGGAGTTCAAGCCTCTCGCTGCGACTCCTGCTGCCACGGCCTCTTACTCTGCTGCAACCTCTGCCTGCGCCAGAAACATTTAGGCCTCTGCCACTCCTCTGTGCATGGCCTTCTCTGTCTGACATTCTTTTAGCTGAACTAAAATAAATAAAAGCTAATTAAAAACACCCCGAAATCCCAGAATATAATTCTCTTTTTGGACAGAAATAGGCCACTAACCGCTTTTAGCACAAATACAAGTAAACTTGAACTGCCTTTATACTTCTCGTTTTGGAATTAAGTAGGCCACTAAATTATTATAGCAGAAATAAAAACAAACGTAACCGGCATTTATATTTCTCTACTAAAAAAGGCCAATAAATGATTTTAGCGTAAATAACAGGAAAAGTTAACAGCGTACATTTTTCTCTTATTGTGCTGAACTGGCAATAAATGGTCTGAATGCAAATAACACCAAATGTCAATGGTGTGTATGAAATAACTGCAGAAGTGACAGAGAAAATATATTTCTTGTTGGACTAACATAGTCCACTATGCGCTTTCCCCAGTAACTACTTCAGCAGTGCAGTGGGTATATATTTTTCTTTTTTTAAAGAAATACGTCCCAATAAGTTTTCACCAGAAATAACTGCATTAGTGAACTGAGAAAATATATTTCTTGTTGCAGTGAAATAGGCCACTATACGCTTTCACCAGAAATAACTGCAACAGGTCAGTGGGTATATATTTCTTGTATGACTGCAATACTGCTGTATATTCTGTCACCAGAAGTTACTGGAAATTTTTTTAGCGTAAATAAAGTGACCTTCGTATATATTAAGCCACTAAAAGCTTTTCAACATTGCACTTGCTCCGCAATAACTAATTGCTGGAATGACAGAGCTGTATTATGAGACTGTCTGGATCCCCATGTAGTGTTTTCCTGCACTTGTAAATCGCTTGTTTGCACAATAAAGATTCATGAATGATTTTCTATGACTCTCCCTATTAGCATCTGCACATGTTTCTCCCTGCCTGTGAAATGATTCCTCTCACTTTCCTTTCCCTGCACTAGTAAATCGCTTGTTTACAATGAGGATTTTCCTTTGACTCTCCCTACTAGCATCTGCACACGTCTCTCCCTGCCTGTGAAATGATTCCTCTCACTTTCCTTTCCCTGCACTAGTAAATCGCTTGTTTACAATGAGGATTTCCTATGACTCTCCCTACTAGCATCTGCACACGTCTCTCTCTGCCTGTGAAATAATTCCTCTCACTGTCCTTTCCCTGCACTAGTAAATCGCTTGTTTACAATGAGGATTTTCCTATGACTCTCCCTACTAGCATCTGCACATGTCTCTCCCTGCCTGTGAAATAATTCCTCTCACTGTCCTTTCCCTGCACTAGTAAATCGCTTGTTTAAAATGAGGATTTTTCTATGACTCTCCCTACTAGCATCTGCACATGTCTCTCCCTGCCCTGCCTGCTCTGCCCACCTGCTTACTGTGTTTCTAGTTAGAGGCAGCGGGGCCTGATGCTGGAGGCCTGAAGCAGTGAACATAATGGAGGTGAGAGGAGCGCTCTGACAGGGCCCGGCTCAGGGAATGACAGAAGGGAGCGCTGAGCGGTTCCCCCCTGTCAGTCCCTCTCCCTCTGGCCAGCCCCTGCCTGCGCCCTGAGGCTGGAGCCTCCCCAGCCTCTGTGTCGGCCCGGCCCTGATCACAAGTTATTTGGTCAGCTTTACTCCTATTCTCCTGGATAACCTTTTTAGGGTAACCTCTTTTTTCAAATGAGTTTTCCAATTTTTTTAAGCACCTTCCGCATGTTCCTCATTGTCTACAATTCTTTTTGGCCGTAAGGTGGTGACCTAATCGTTTTTCCTGGGTGTCCACTCGAAATATGTAAAATCATATTTTTATCTGTCGCTTTCATATTTAAATCTGTGTGTAGGCTCCCTTTATCCACATATACCTGCCTGTCTAAGAATTGCACCCGTTCACTAGAGGCTGTTACCGTAAATTTTATGTTGGTATCCATGTTATTTAAAAAATCGTGAAATACATGTAGCGAATCACTTGTACCCTTCCAAATATCAAAGATAGGATTGTTAGAACAGAGGTAGGGGGTCACAAAAAACAAATCCAACAGACTCTATTTAAAACTAATAGGACAGGTTGTTACCCGTGTTTGCGATGTGTGAATTGCAAGTATCTACAGAAGGGTAGGGAATTCACGCATCCACAGACAGGGGAACGATTCGATATTAAAGAATATTTTACTTGTGATTCTTCGTGGCTAGTATAAGTATTATGGTGCCCATGTCACTTGCTCTATGTAGGGGAGACCACGTGTGACATCAAGGCGAGATTAAATAACCATCGACAGTCGATCAGAGATAAAAGGAAAGATCTTCCTGTGGCTAAACATTTTTCGGAGAAACAGCATAAGGAACAGGATCTGAAATTTGTGATTTTAGGAAAAGTTAATGTTTTGAAAAGAGGAGGGGATAGACTTACTCTTTTGAAGTAGTGCGAATTAGAATGGATACATGGCCTTGGTACATTGAAACCCCATGGGCTAAATGTAGATTACCGTGTTACAGTGGGTATGAGATCGAGGGCACGGGCTCCCGTTACATGAGCTCCAGACACATCATTACATTGAGTGTACAGACCAGATATGAATTAGATAATGACATTTTTTCTGTATTACAGATATGTGGATTCAGGGGACGAGAGAGGCGTCCTGCAAGGTGATTTAATAGTGCCAATCATTCTTTATGCCATATGTGACGTAGATGGTATTTGTACACAATGTCACATGCGGGTATTGGCGGTAATTCACACCGACTTTCAAGCATGCGATAGTTTGTGGTGAAGCGCTACTGACTTGGTGTGGATGAGTGACAGCGCATTAACTATCCGGGCGGTGAGCTGCATTGCAGTATAGAGGTATAATTACATGAATATAGCGAGTACGAGGATAAAAAATGATCCCAAAAAAAAAAAAAAATTTTTTTAATTCTTTTAAAATGTTCTATTTTTTAATACTGCAGTGGCTTTATATGCACTCACGTCACTGGATTTCTGTGCAGACTGGTCCACACCACGAGATATGACGCCGGAATGAGCACATATATATATATATAAAAATGTTATGTACCTTGCAGATGGATGGTGTTCACACCATGCGTTTTTTCAAGAAAAACAGCAAGCTGGATGAATTGCATAGAATTGCAGAACGCGTCTCTCTGTCCTGATGAACTGATGAACTAACTAGAGCCAAGGGATTTTATTGTGGTTTAAAACGCACTTGCACTGTGTTGTAATATGTGACTGTTTGTATAGATGTTTGATGTGAGGGTGCGCTGCGCCGGCACAAAGCACTTCATACAAAGACATTGATGGGGAGATGTACCAAGAACACAATCTGAGAAGATACTTGAAATAGTTGAATGGACTGAAGGTTTT